>JAWPHD010005085.1:0-171246 GCA_037043455.1 Cyrtodaria siliqua
AAATTCTTCCATAAATTTGATCTTCAACATAATCTTCCGGCATAAAATCTATATTATGCAAGAACTCGTTTTCAACATAATCCTTCAGTTGTCCTACTCTATTATTTAAGTCCCCCGATATTATAAAATAGCACTGGTTATAAATATGGTTAAAAGACAATATATCCTCTAAAATGCATTCAAATAGGTTTTGTTCAACAACATGTTCACGACTGCTGCCAGCAGGAATGATATAAGTCAAACATAAGATCACATCTTGGTCAAGATTAAAAACACGCTTATCAATTTTTAGCCATATAACACTGTCGTAAGCTGTTTTCAATACAGTAACGCACGAGCTAATAGTATCAGCTATATAAATTATTAGACCTCCACTATCGCGTCTGGCATTTTTGTGATTTAATTGTCTGTTAAGAACAAAATGTGAAAATCCCTTTACGTTATAATCACAACTGTCATTTAACCACGTTTCTGTAAAAAGCAATATATAACTATAATGTTAATACTATGAAATAGTTATTTGAAACTATAGATTTTAGTCTTGTTTTAGATTTCCTGAAAGACATCAGACTATATGAATCATTATAATATGTTCTTATATATATTTACTTATTTATATACCCGTTGACGGACGTTTTAAGATTTCCATATATAGTTTATATTACTACCATATCATCCCTTATTTGTAAATAGTTTTATATCTTTATATATTTACATTAATTTTTAATTACTACTTCATTTCTTCATCTTTTATCAGTTTTTGCGCACAATATGACCTATTTATGTGTCGACGTGCCGTAAAACACCATTCATTCATTCCACCGCCGTGGTTAGGAACTCAAACACCTGACCTTACACTCTTTTTCGGGATAATAATAACCACTACACGTCTGTTATGCATTTATATTTTAAAACATTTCAATCACTAAATAGACATTACACAATAAACGTAAATATAAAAATCGAACAGGAAATGTAGCTGTCACAGGAAATGCAGCTCTCACAGGAAATGCAGCTGTCACAGGAAATGCAGCTGTCACAGAAATGCAGCTGTCACAGGAAATGTAGCTGTCACAGGAAATGTAGCTGTCACAGGAAATGCAGCTGTCACAGGAAATGTAGCTGTCACAGGTGTCACAGGAAATGCAGCTGTCACAGGAAATGCAGCTCTCACAGGAAATGCAGACAGGAAATGCAGCTGTCACAGGAAATGCAGCTCTCACAGAACACAGTCAACCAAAAACACGCATTAAAACAGACAACAGTGAAGTGAAGTTGTGTTCGAGTCCAGATTTTCTATGTGTTTCCTGTATATGTATGTACGATGTGTCTACTCGATGTCTCTAAAGGGATGATATCATGCGTAAAAACATGTCTCTTAACTACCCGAACTCGCAGTGAGCTGGTGACATGAAATAACAAATAAAGACAATAACACAAAAGTAAATCTTAACTACCCTAACTAGCAGTGAGCTGCATGGTGACATGAAATTACAAATAAAGACATGAACACAAAAGAAATCTCTTAACTACCCTAACTAGCAGTGAGCTGCATGGTGACATGAAATTACAAATAAAGACATGAACACAAAAGTATCTCTTAACTACCAGAATTAGCAGAGCTGGTGACATGAAATAACAAATAAAAACACTGCCACAAAAGGGTTTCATAACTACACAAACGCGCAACGAGCTGATGATATGAAATTACAAATAAAGACACGAACACAAATAAGCATGTGATTTAAGTGTGGGTTAATTTAAATCAAAATTAATCCGCCAGAAATTATGCCAATTATAATCATCCATTTAGTCGCCGGCTAAATTCACATAACCTTGTTTAAATGTGGTAATGATTTGGGGAAAATCGGAGAACTCATAGAAGATATTATGTGTCTCAGCAGTTACCCTATTTGTTTACAAGCTTTGCATTTATGCATTTCTATGTTCAACGGATTACGGAGGGTTTACATTTTATGTACCCTCTACAAGAGATGAATCATTTCTAAAAATGATTTAGCAATATGCTATTTTTATCCTTATATGTTAAATAAACGGTTACGAGATAGGTTAAACGAAGATTGAGACTAATTTGGTCATGGAAATAATTTAAAGATATTTGTCGCCAACCAAGACAAGACAGACTGATTCATATTTGCAGAGTTAAGTGTATTATAAAGAGTTTTGAAAATCGCCGAACACGATATATATTAATAAATATTGCCGTCTCGGTTTGACTGAGACTGTTCATGAATGATAGTGAAAAATGCTTGCTACCGTTCACGCACGCTCGCCTCAACTCAATATTTAAAATGTCAATAGTAAGAAAATTTGAGCCATCCCGAAGATGGTATGCATATGACAGAACAGAACAGAACATATATTTTATTTCGACTTAAGCATACACAGCTCATCGTCATACAAAATCATGATTTCAATGCATGCATGTAAGCAAATATAACAAAGTTGACAGAAAATAAATAATGGTTGAGTGAAGTGAGAGTATTATTCTTGGATGTTACCATTTACATAACATAACATATTACAATGTCAATTATACTTGCAAACCCTATTGGTTATTTAATGCATCATCTCTTATTTTAAAGGCTTTCTTACAAAACATTGCTAGTTTTATCAGTAGTGATTTTCTTTCTAAATTTAAAAGATTAGTGAACTTAAACATATTTGGGCGGTTTGTAAAATATGCTGGAATGTGGGATTTTCTCCCGAGTCTTTTTTCGTTTCCTAGGCGCTTTCTTTGTTGGCATTCAGAATGATTTGCACTTCACACATTAAATTCCATACATATCCTTTTCTAAAATATGAATAATTCCGAGAAGTTCATATTTTTTCTGCCTTCGATGAAAAGCTTGACCACCATTTTTCACGCATGCGCATATGACGGTGAACATGGAACCTTCAGTGTGATATTTTCATACCAGTCCATGGTCAGTGTGATATTTTTATACCAGTACATGGCCAGTGGCGTATGGTCTCAGTTTCTAAATAATATGATATGCCCTAAACGAGAAAACACTGGGCGAAATAAACAAAATGGCATTTAGTTTGAAGCAAAAGTTATGACGTCTGCGTATCACAAGTAAAAGTCAAAATACTAAATTAAAAAGCAGACAACATATCCTAAGGTTACGGAAGCCCTGGAGGGACTTATTAGTTATTACTTATTACTTATTTCTTATTACTTATTTCTTACTACTTATTTCTTATTACTTTGTAAAGGGCGGGTTAGTGAAAACATGGCGGATATCTCGTTAGTTATTTACTATATTATTTACTGTTTATTTAGCATACTGACCAATCTAAGCTGTACTCACGTAGGATGTGTTATGTTCTTCACGGGTGCTGGTGCGGCCCAGTGGACAGCGCGGTGGACGAGAAACCGGACAACCCGGGTTCAAGCTTCCCCAGTGCCACTGAGTTTTGTCGGTATGTTAATATTGGATGGTTGATAAGTTGGTAGGTAGTTGGTAGTTGGCAGTTGGTTATTCGAATAACCAACTACCAACCAGTTGCCAGTTGGGGATTCGTTTGTATTATTATAATAAGAAGGGAATTTGTATGTCTTACTCAAGATTATATGTTAATACAAATAATCAACAACAAAAGGGAAAATTTTAATGTAAAATCTGAATCCCCAACTGGCAACTGGTAGCCAGTTGGTTATTCGTTGCGAATAACCAACTCAACTGGACATTTTGAACCGCCGACTGGCGAAAAAAAAACACGATAAATTGATGAACAAAAATGACAAAGATGTGATTTTAATCAATATTAAAAGATTATTCACTGCATTTATTTATAAAAAATAATAACTTATACAACAAATCCGAATCCCCAACTGGCAACTGGTAGGTAGTTGGTTATTCGCGGCGAATAACCAACTGGATATTTTGAATCACCAACTGGCACGTAAATTTAATAAATTGATGAACAAACGCGTCAAACATGTGCTTATGATCAATATAACATGTTTTCTTCATTGCATAGATATAAAAAAATAATATAGTAGCGACTTATACAAAAATCCGAATCCCCACAACTGGCAACTGGTAGCATAAAAATTCAATAAATTGATGAACAAACGCGGCAAAGATGTGAATTTAATCAATACAAACTGTTTATCACTGCAAACATTAATTTTTTTTGGATAAAATAACGACTTATACAACAATTCCGAATCCCCAACTGGTAGGTAGTTGGTTATTCGCCGCGAATAACAAACTACCTACCAGTTGCCAGTTGGGGATTCGGAATTGTTGTATAAGTCGTTATTTTATTATTATTATTAATGTATGCAATGATAAACAGTTTGTATTGATCAAAATCACAACTTTGTCGCGTTTGTTAATCAGTTTATTGAATTTATATGCCAGTCGGTGATTCAAAATTTCCAGTTGGTTATTCGCCGCGAATAACCAACTACCTACCAGTTGCCAGTTGGGGATTCGGAATTGTTGTATAAGTCGTTATTATTTTTTTTTATTAAGGTATGCAATGATAAACAGTTTTTATTGATCAAAATCACATTTTTGCCGCGTTTGTTCATCAATTTATTGAACTTATATGCCAGTCGGTGATTCAAAATTTCCAGTTGGTTATTCGCCGCGAATAACCAACTACCTACCAGTTGCCAGTTGGGGATTCGGAATTGTTGTATAAGTCGTTATTTTTTTTTTTATTAAGGTATGCAATGATAAACAGTTTTTATTGATCAAAATCACATTTTTGCCGCGTTTGTTCATCAATTTATTGAACTTATATGCCAGTCGGTGATTCAAAATTTCCAGTTGGTTATTCTCCGCGAATAACAAACTACCTACCAGTTGCCAGTTGGGGATTCGGATTTTTGTATAAGTCGCTACTATATTATTTTTTTTATATCTATGCAATGAAGAAAACATGTTATATTGATCATAAGCACATGTTTGACGCATTTGTTCATCAATTTATTAAATTTACGTGCCAGTTGATGATTCAAAATATCTACCAGTTGCCAGTTGGGGATTCGGAATTGTTGTATAAGTCGTTAATGTTTTATTTATTATTAATGTATGCAATGATAAACAGTTTGTATTGATCAAAATCACAACTTTTCCGCGTTTGTTCATCAATTTATTGAATTTACGTGCCAGTTGGTGATTCAAAATATCCAGTTGGTTATTCGCCGCGAATAACCAACTACCTACCAGTTGCCAGTTGGGGATTCGGATTTTTGTATAAGTCGCTACTATATTTTTTTTTATATCTATGCAATAAAGAAAACATGTTATATTGATCATAAGCACATGTTTGACGCGTTTGTTCATCAATTTATTGAATTAACGTGCCAGTTGGTGATTCAAAATATCCAGTTGGTTATTCGCCGCGAATAACCAACTACCTACCAGTTGCCAGTTGGGGATTCGGAATTGTTGGATAAGTCGTTATTTTTTTATTTTTTTTATTAATGTATGCAATGATAAACAGTTTGTATTGATCAAAATCACATCTTTGCCGCGTTTGTTAATCAATTTATTGAATTTACGGACCAGTTGGTAATTCAAAATATCCAGTTGGTTATTCGCCGCGAATAACCAACTACCTACCAGATGCCAGTTGGGGATTCGGAATTGTTGTATAAGTCGTTATTTTATCCAAAAAAAAATAATGTTTGCAGTGATAAACAGTTTGTATTGATTAAATTCACATCTTTGCCGCGTTTGTTCATCAATTTATTGAATTTTTATGCCAGTCGGTGATTCAAAATTTCCAGTTGGTTATTCGCCGCGAATAACCAACTACCTACCAGTTGCCAGTTGGGGATTCGGATTTTTGTATAAGTCGCTACTATATTATTTTTTTATATCTATGCAATGAAGAAAACATGTTATATTGATCATAAGCACATGTTTGACGCGTTTGTTCATCAATTTATTAAATTTACGCGCCAGTTGGTAATTCAAAATATCCAGTTGGTTATTCGCCGCGAATAACCAACTACCTACCAGTTGCCAGTTGGGGATTCGGAATTGTTGTATAAGTCGTTATTATTATTTTTTTATATTAATGTATGCAATGATAAACAGTTTGTATCGATCAAAATCACAACTTTTCCGCGTTTGTTCATCAATATATTGAATTTACGTGCCAGTTGGTGATTCAAAATATCCAGTTGGTTATTCGCCGCGAATAACCAACTACCTACCAGTTGCCAGGATTCGGATTTTTGTATAAGTCGCTACTATATTTTTTTTTATATCTATGCAATAAAGAAAACATGTTATATTGATCATAAGCACATGTTTGACGGGTTTGTTCATCAATTTATTGAATTTACGTGCCAGTTGGTGATTCAAAATATCCAGTTGGTTATTCGCCGCGAATAACCAACTACCTACCAGTTGCCAGTTGGGGATTCGGATTTTTGTATAAGTCGCTACTCTATTTTTTTTTATATCTATGCAATAAAGAAAACATGTTATATTGATCATAAGCACATGTTTGACGCGTTTGTTCATCAATTTATTGAATTTACGTGCCAGTTGGTGATTCAAAATATCCAGTTGGTTATTCGCCGCGAATAACCAACTACCTACCAGTTGCCAGTTGGGGATTCGGAATTGTTGTATAAGTCGCTATTTTATTATTTTTTTATTAATGTATGCCATGATAAACAGTTTGTATTGATAAAAATCACATCTTTTCGGCGTTTGTTCATCAATTTATAGAATTTATATGCCAGTCGGTGATTCAAAATTTCCAGTTGGGGATTCGGATTTTTGTATAAGTCGCTACTATAATTTTTTTTTATATCTATGCAATGAAGAAAACATGTTATATTGATCATAAGCACATGTTTGAAGCGTTTGTTCATCAGTTTATTGAATTTACGTGCCAGTTGGTGATTCAAAATATCCAGTTGGTTATTCGCCGCGAATAACCAACTACCTACCAGTTGCCAGTTGGGGATTCGGATTTGTTGTATAAGTTATTATTTTTTATAAATAAATGCAGTGAATAATCTTTTAATATTGATTAAAATCACATCTTTGTCATTTTTGTTCATCAATTTATCGTTTTTTTTTCTCGCCAGTCGACGGTTCAAAATGTCCAGTTGAGTTGGTTATTCGCAACGAATAACCAACTGGCTACCAGTTGCCAGTTGGGGATTCAGATTTTACATTACAATTTTCCCTTTTGTTGTTGATTATTTGTATTAACATATAATCTTGAGTAAGACATACAAATTCCCTTCTTATTATAATAATACAAACGAATCCCCAACTGGCAACTGGTTGGTAGTTGGTTATTCGAATAACCAACTGCCAACTACCAACTACCTACCAACTTATCAACCATTAATAATGGGCAAGACTGCCGATGGGGACGTACTATTCACCACAAATTGACTGACGCATAGAAAGATAAGAGAGTTTGCTCTCAGAGAGGTAAAAGCTTTTTTGGCATAGCACTGAACAGGGCGGTCCCTTGCATCGGAGTATAACCTCCAAGCACTTTAAAAATCATAGGAACCTATTCGACAGTAAGAGTATGGCAAGTTCCCGGATACTCTCTCTACATCATACACATGTTATATTTGAATACACCCTTAACTTGTTATAGTTCGATGCATCATATATAAACATGTTATAGATGGATGCATCATAATCATGTAATAGTTCGACGCACCCCATAACATAGTGTAGTTGGATACATGATACACATATTATAGTTGGATACATTATAAACATATTATTGTTGAATGCATCATAAACATGGTATAGTTTGTTATAGGTGGATACATCAGTTGGATACATTATAATATTGCTATAGTTGGATGCAGCTGTATGTATCATAAACATGCTATAGTTGGATGCAGTTGTATGTATCCTAAACATGTTATAGATGGATACATCATAAACATGCTATAATTGGATACAGTTGTATGTATCATAAACATGCTATATTTGGATGCAGTTGTTTGTATCCTAAACATGTTATAGTTGGATGCAGTTGTATGTATCCTAAACATGTTATAGATGGATACAGTTGTATGTATCCTAAACATGTTATAGATGGATACAGTTGTAAGTATCCTAAACATGTTATAGATGGATACATCCTAAACATGTTATAGATGGATAGGATACAGTTGTATGTATCCTAAACATGTTATAGATGGATACAATTGTATGTATCCTAAACATGTTATAGATGGATACAGCTGTATGTATCCAAAACATGTTATGGATGGATACATCTTAAACATGTTATAGTTGGATAGGATACAACTGTATGTATCATAAACATGTTATAGATGGATACAGTTGTTTTTATCCTAAACATGTTATAGATGGATACAGCTGTATGTATCCAAAACATGTTATATATGGATACATCCTAAACATGTTATAGTTGGAACTAAACATGTTACATTTGGATGCAGTTGTATGTATCATAAACTTGTGGATACATCATACACATGCTATAATTGGATACATCCTAAACATGCTATAGTTGGATGCAGGTGTATGTATCTGTATCTATAGTTGGATACATCCTAAACATGCTATAGTTGGATGCAGATGTATGTATCTGTATCTATAGTTGGATACATCCTAATCATGCTATAGTTGGATGCAGTTGTATGTATCTGTATCTATAGGTGGATACATCCTAAATATGCTATAGTTGGATGCAGTTGTATGTATCTGTACCTATAGATGGATACATCCTAAATATGCTACAGGTGGATTCAGTTGTATGTATCATAAACTTGTGGATACATCATATACATGTTATAGTTGGATCCCATACATCCTAAACATGCTATAGTTGGATGCAGTTGTATGTATCTGTATCTATAGTTGGATACATCCTAAACATGCTATAATAAACAGTTGAATGCATTATAAACATGTTATACACGTTATGACATTTGTTTATACCCATTTGTACGGAAGCCCTGGAGGGACTTATTACTTATTACTTATTTCTTATTACTTATTAGGATGATTAAACAATGTGCAAAGCGATTTAACCATGTTTATAAAGAAACGATATATCATTTAGTATGTAATCAAGACATTGATGTTCTCTTATGTGACTTGTACAACGGAAACTGCAGGTGTACAATTGCAATATGTAATGTACGTGCCTGGTATGAACATGGACCTCAGGCATACACATGTTACAACGATATCAATCACAATCAATACAAAACAAACTGTTAAAGCAGTTTGTCTCCAGAATAAAAATACTTCAGACATTCGCCGTATGTGACTATGTGACAATATATATATATATATATATATATATATATATATATATATATATATATACGCTAATTAGTAAAATAAGATCTATCATATACTATTAAAGTACTCAATGCTGATTGGTTACTGAGAATGCATTTTGTTTCCTATCAATTCCTCTGACGTCAGGTCCATTAACCTTTAAGATGACTATTTTCAACACTAGAAAAAAAAGCTAAAGTACATAGTATATTATTTTAAAGCAAAGTTACGTTCTAAGAAAACATTTAAATTGTTCACATGGCGGTATCGCTGGTTTTCAAGTCCCGCCAACAAGGTATTGGTCTGGCACAATTTAAAATAGCTGAACAATTTTTGTTTTAAGTTTATACAGATACAACTGACGTCACGTAACGTAAATGGAGAACATTTTAGTTTAAACTTATTAATTTTACATCGATTGTAACGAAATAACTTATTTGAATCACTATCGATGTTTTCCTGGGTAGAACCTGTACTAAGCAAATGCAGATAAAGTGTCTTGCTCGGGGACACAACGCATATGGCAATGGCGGGGATCGAACCCACGACTTTCCGATTATGGGACCAACGCTCGACCTCTAGACCACAGTGCTCCACTCAAATTTAGCGTTTAGATATTAAGTTTACATTATGTTAGTACATTAGTAAATGGAGTATATATGTTTAATAGGCAAAATTGACAAATGTATTTTGAATCATCCAGTAAATATTCATTCTGGGTTCAAACAGTATATGTACATTCCACCAGAAAAGTATAGTTTTGTTCAACTTGAATTTCGGCGATATTATGATGTTTACAGCGGGTTCATGGAATGGTATTGTGTTTTGGGAATTAATACAGTTGTAATTGTTTTATAAGTTTTTATTTTCTTTTAGAAACGAAACACAAGTTCGGAATATAAAAGGAGTGAAGCTGCTTTAAGCAGTACTATCGGCTGGAAATAGGTCCTTAAATCAGCCATACCTTTTATGCAGCATCTACCAACATGATAAACCAGGTGAGCGCATCGGACCTAGTTGGGTCTCTGGTATGGTTATATAAGAACAGAAGGCCAAATTACAAAATATTGTAGACGAGACTTTAGTCATGAACGTGTGGATACTTATATTGTTACTGTGCTGTGCCATGTCAGTAGGTATGTATTTGTATTTGTGTGTTTAGGGCAATCCATTTACCAGCAATTTTTATCACAGTATAGTATATCTTTAGTTTAAAGACAAAACTGGCATTTTAGAACTTTGAATAATTTCAAATATATGCATAGCGCTACATTGGAAAATGATCTTAGACTAAATCTAAAATTTAAAAGAATATTATTAAAATCATGTGATAAAAATATTCAAACTTACTTGTTGTTGATGTGTTACTATGTCGGATTCATTCCAAACAGTGTAAATAAATAAAGCTTACGTTAAATGCTGTGGTGTCGAATTTGTTCCATTAGTTACAAAGGGGATGTTACAATGTCCAACGACACTACGTTACATTTCAGTACTGGCACAAAGCAGACGTTGTCCGAGACGGGTGGCAATACAGATAGGATTTTGCCCGCCTCGTTCGAGATGCACGAGGAGGGGTGGAACGTGCATCGGAAGTCGCTGTTGTAGGTCATGTCCATCCGGATATAGGAGGATAAGGACTACTTGCAATCCAAGGAGTGCTTGCAGACGAGTCAGAGGAAGGTGTTACGGTAGAGCCTGTTGTTTACGTCGCAACTAACTAAGTGGAGACTATCAGAGAAATAAAATACAGATAGTCAAAACTGAAGTGTGGCATGGAGTAACTATATACTTGGCTTTAGCTAATAAATCATGAACTTTATAATGAAATGACTCGAGGCGCAAACACAATGTTAATGTCAACAGTTGAAGGATATGTACAAGGTTGTTGCATCATGCTTCAGCAAAAACATATTTTAATGTGTGAATAAGATAATTGTAAAATGTAAACAACTCTACGCGTGTGAACTAGAAACACTTATTGATAAATAAAACAAATTATAATTGTTGTTATTGTTGAGTTTTCCATTTTTTATTTCCGTATCCATGAAAGTGTCAACATAAGTGTATTACCATATAGCTTCAGCTTAATACGACAGTATCCATACATGGTGTTGCGTACCTGTATATAACCATACATGTTGTTGCGTACCTGTACATAACCATACATGTTGTTGCGTACCTGTACATAAACATACATGTTGTTGCGTACCTGTATATAACCATACATGTTGTTGCGTACCTGTACATAACCATACATGTTGTTGCGTACCTGTACATAAACATACATGTTGTTGCGTACCTGTACATAATTATACAAGTTTTGTGCCCCTGTACATAACCATACATCGTGTTGCGTACCTGTACATAACCATACATGTCTTTGTGCAACTGAACATACAAATACGTGAAACTTCAATTTAGACAAAGGAACATGTGAAATAATAACTGTTTAAACGTAAGCGTTTGGAACTACGTCATGTATGACATATTTATAGTTGTAGTTAGTTATAACTTTGAACACAAAACTACAGAAATTGAATAATTTAACCAACATAATTATATGCGTATTGCAGAAATTAAAAAGTTATATAGAGACAGTCACTGTGTTCAAAGTGTATTCCTAAGAAACAGAAACAACAAAAAGCAAGAAACTAACAACAACGTGTTAATAACAAACACTAACTTCACATTTTGTAATACATAGGGAGGGACCCAACTTCTCGTATCGTGCAAAAAAACACTTTTGGTTTACCCGGAAAGATATACTCGTGCTTTTTTGCATATCAATAGCAGAAACTGTACTATATACGAAACCACTGTATGGATTAATGGTATTCTTTGCATTTCGTAACACCAACGTATTTTCTACGGAAGCCCGTAATTGATAAGAAAATATTGATATTCAAAGAAAAAATGTGTACAAGTTTATATTTTAACGATATGATTTTGTTTTGTACATAACTAAGACATAAGCATGCCGGATTATATTCTGTCTATGCAGAATGCTATTTTCAAAAAAAGAAAATAAATTAAAAGCGGTTTAAGGATTGAAGATGGCGGGCAGATGGAGGGACGGGCATCCACCTTTTGGCTAAAACTGTCGTGCACGTTGTTAATAACTTCTGTAAATTGTTTTCGGTTAAAACCAACTTTACTGTGAAGCGTTATATCGGTAAGATGCCACTTTCTTACGAGCAAGGCCAATTTTCTCATTTTCATAATAGAGTTATGACCCCTGAGCTACTTAACAAAAATGCACATTTTGGGTAAAGCTTAGGTGCAAGATTTTGATAACTTCTTTATCTTATTTTGGATTTTAACTAAAATTTCTTTGAAGCCTTATATCAAACAGACATCACTTCCTTACGATCAATGTGGACCTTTGCCTTTTCTAAATAAAGTTATGGCCCCTGATTTTCTACGAAAATACATTTTTGTGTCGAGTTTATGTTGATTAATCAAGTTTTGTTGAAAATTAAACAACATTTTGGGTGGACATTTTATATACAAATAGGATACCAGTAAATGTTAATAATGTTTATGATATATCAAATTGTTTTGCCATTTTGGAATAGAGGTATGGCCCTTAATTTTCTTAGAAATATGATTATTGCAACAACTATCTTTAATTGTGTAGGGTTTAAACCATATCGTTTAGTGTGAAGTCTTAATAACATTAACATACTGGCGGATATTTAGAATCCGTTCGATGGTTGCTTTTAGATTTCTTAATACAGTTATGGACCTTTAATTTACCTTGAAAATAGAATAGTAGTTACTGCAATTACTGTCTTGTCAAATTGTAAACTTCCAAATTGGTTCACTATTTTGTCACGGTCAGATGATTGTATTTATCAGAAAAACAAAGGGTTTTTTATTGACTAGTTTCGTTGGAAGGCGATTGAGCGACGTCAGTGTTTGGGTATGACGTCTGGCAGAGTTTCTCCAAAACATCTTGAATACTATCTAAATGATTTATATTTGCACTTTTGTTACTTATGATCATTAACTGTCCAACCAACATTGGTGTTTCTGTGACCTTGAGTTTCAATTATAGGTTCTGATTGATTGAACAGGCAGCTTTTGGTTAAGAAAGTTGTCAACGTTTCTCAAAACACATCATGAACTTAAATACTTTCCTACGGATTGTGTCGCCTTGATCCATGAGACCCAATATATTAAATAGTGTAGTTATAGAGTCATGTTTAGAGTTTAAAACTATAAGTAACACTAAATGTGATCCATATCCTATCTCGAGTCAGAAACAAATTATGGTATAAAAGTCGAGAAGTAATTATAACATTCCCAGAACACAGTCAGTCAACCAAAGAAACGTAATTCAAACAAACACCAATCACAAGGATAGAAAAGAGCAAAGTATGCGAAATGGCAAACTCAAACGGTTGGAAATATGGGTACCTCCTTGGAATGGTCAGTGACAATATGGGTACCTCCTTGGTATGGTCAGTGACATAAGGGCCGCTGGGGTTAAGACAGGTTCTAGAGTGCACCAAACCTCACTCTTACCCTAGTTTTATTCCAAGAAAATGCGACCAGCCATGCTATATACCCTTACAAATTAGGCAGTATTAATAGCAATTAGTAGGCAATATAAGTATAACACAAAATGATCATGTATATATGAATATAAAATGCCCAGAAAACCACGAAGCAAATACTTGTCAGGAGCCAGGACAAAAGAATGATGACGATAAGACAATATCAAAGTCAAACATTAAGCGCTACCATCCCTTGTCCTATTTAGGTAGAAGCACATGCATTCATTACGATATATAGTATAGAAGGATATCGATAGAGAGAAGAAGAAGGCCCTTTATTATATACATATACTATAACTATATTCTCTCTAGCTTTCTATACTATATATCGTAATACATGCCTGTGAGTAGAAGTCATCATAGGGTTCACAATCTGTCGGGTCATCGCAACATTAATTGTAAAGCATTGTGGAGAACTGTAAATGGGTCAACATCTAAACATGCAGTGCGTTGCAGAATGATAGGGTCATAACCTATTTTGTTATGTTTGTTAACAAGTTTAACACAGATTGTATGAATGTGATAATGACCAATAATCTTACAAAGTCTGTACATATAGTCACCATAGTATTCACGTTGTGACAGACCTTGTAGCAGAAGAGTTCTGACAATACTTTTAAAAGTAAATCAGGGTTATGATGATAAACCTTTGCAAAGGTTTGTCCGGATATAAAACTCAATGACTCAATGAAGCACTATTAAAGCTGGAGTAGATGAAAAGCAAAACAAAATTCCAACTATGTACTGGATTTCTAATTTACAAAAACAGCCTAATAAAGCACACTTTCTTCCTATTTCTAGTGTCTGCACCACTACAATCATCTCCAAAGGTTTACCATACTGTCTTACTGCCGTTGTAGATCACGTAACACAATATTGTGCTAAATCTTATGCTAAATCTTGGATTAATATATTTTGTTCGTTATTGCTTTCCTGAAAACGAATGCAATAAGCGAGCGTCACGCAAACCTTTCAAAGACAAGCATTTTTCTCTTATTCAATATTTATTTTAGTGAATAAACACTTATGTTTGCTCAGCATTATACTGCGGTAGAATAAATTGTATTCTTTGGCATATTACTCCGTCAAAACAATCAAAATGGACTCCACCATTGCGTTTTTTATAGGGTTACAGTATAGCGTTTGTTCTTACCATCGCTTTCTAAAAATTCATAGCTCTAAACAGCCTACCTAAAATTAAAATACTAACCTAAATTCATCAAAAATGTCCAAAGTAAGCGGTGTTCCGTTCGATTGATTACCACTCAGCACCACCCCATAGCATTAGTGGTGTCATGTCGCGGAGTTAATTTCTGATAACCATTTTGATGTTTTAGCTATGGTCATGTGACAAATTATGACGTAATCGCAGACTATTTTCTAAGACGTTGACAGAGTCACATGGTGATCCTGGTAAAGATTGGGTAATGATCACTGTTAAAAGGCTTATCAAAGGAGGATGTCACCTTATTATTTTGCAACGCACTGCATGTTTAGTGGTTGACCCATTTACAGTTCACCGTTTTGCTTTCCACTTGATTGTTTGATCACCGGAAAGATTGTGGACCTTTGATGACGTCTACCTAAATCCTGAAAGGACGGTAACGTTTGATGTTTGTTTTCAATATTGTCTAGTCGTGCCCTTAACAGTGTCAAAATTGAAATGATCTCCCTTGTCATAGACTTTGCTTATTATTTCTCAGTTTCAATCGTGGGATGTAATTCGAGTAAAGAAGATATAGCAACTGAGAAATATTAGCTTTTTTGAGTTGAAGTTCTTTAGGAAAGAAAGTATATGTAGTAACCATAGTAGAAAAGAAAGGGTTTATTTGTCCAATATATCATCCATATACAAAGAGGTATAATAAAAGGCTTCGATTACATCTGCCTTCGCGTATCTGGTAAAAGACTAAATATGAAAAGTCTAACATAACAAAACAAAAACAAATCTGCAACAAGAGGTGCTAATTTCGTTCTCATTTTGATTCCAACAATTTGTCTATAAACAGTAGTGTCATACCTAACTAGTTCCATATGTGTAAAAATATTATCTTATATGAAAATAAATGCTTCGAAAACAACTACGTGACAAGTCCACATGGTATAATTGTCCAAAACCCTTCAACTAAATATTACTGAGAATCAGAACTCGTTTACTGTAGTTACCGTGTACTCAGTCTGAAATTTAAATATTTGCAAACATCAAGGGCGATAACATTGTAAACCACTCCTCAATTGTTCTCAAACAAAACCGAGACCTTAATAATATTACCCAAGAAAAGCATGGAAAATCAAATGTTATTTATTACAATCATCGTGAAAATAACAACGCTCCTTAGTCAGAGGACGATATCCTCATTGTTTAATTAGAATATTACACAGTAATTGATGATATTTCAAAGGAAAGTAGGAAACAATCAGACGATCGAATATTTCGAAAATTTAGAGCAATAACTTGATACTTGTCTAACCTGTCTGAAATCCGTTTGATATAAAGTTACACGCCAAACTGTGTGAAAATCGAAACCAATTTATTTAATGTATTGTGTACGAAAGCTGAAATTTGCATTTTTGCAATAATCAAGGGCAATAACTCGGTAAGGCAGGTGTCAATTCTGCTCATTGTCATCTTGTCAAAGTCCATATTCATATAAAGTCTCATACTAAATAATGTGAAGATCGGAATCCGTTTACTAAAGTAATGTGTGTACTCAAGCTAAAATGTGTATATTCTTTCAATAACCAAGGGTAATAACTCTTTAAAGCAAGTGTCAGTTTTACTCAGTATTGAACTTGTCAAAGGTCTTGTAGGTATAAAGCCTAACACCATACAACATTCAGTGGAAATCGGAAACCGTTTACTGCAGTTATTGTGAACACAAAAAAAAATTTGCATTTTCCCTAGCACTCTATCTATTACATACAGACTGACTCTTTCGCGAATTAGGCCTCACCTTATGCATTCCAGATAAAACACTTGTATCATTACTTATTTTCTGGCTTGAAATCACCCCCTCACCGCTATGGCTTTAAATCCTCATGGGACGAGGAATCTGTATGTGATGAAGCTATCCAGCTGCCTTTCGGAACGTCGGTGGTTCTACCCAGGTGCCCGCCCGTGCACGAAAATTGCCCGGAGGGGCACATAGGGTTTTTCTCCATCAAAGAAAGCTGAAAAGTCAGCATATAAAGTTCAATTAATAAAACAACTGAAAAAAACACGCTAATATATCATTATTAATCGTGTGTTTAAGTATGGCATATGTCACTTATGGTATTGCTTTGTGTAATTGGACTTTACATATCAAAATAAGTAGCATTTTTAAACTGCACAGACGACGCGCGCATTATTTTCTAGCAAATTATAGTTCCCCAAGATCATTACATTTTCCTATTTATTTGGAAATTGACAGATCACTTATTGTTTCTTCATTGAGCGATCGGAAAGCGCAATACATCATTGTCGGAAAATGCCTAAAGCTACGTCTATATCGTGTTGAGTTAAGTAATGTGGCAATATATAGAGTCTCAGTATGTGAGTGAGAGGTGGAAACAGATGATCATACCGAATATGACGTAACCCATACAGTTTGCATCCAGGTTTCAGTTCACCTAAAACACGTCATCCCTGCATTCAGTGATAAATTCATCTCATTATACGACGTCAATTACCACCATGCAGCCTGCATCCAGGGTTAATTCATCTAAAACACGCCATCCTCCACCACGCATCCTGCATTAAATGATAAATTCACCTCATTATACGACGACACCTACCACCATGCAGCCTGCATCCAGGGTTAATTCACTGCCTAAAACACGTCATCTTCTATCATGCATCCTGCATTAAGTGATAAATTCTCCTCATTATACGACGTCAATTACCACCATGCAGCCTGCATCCAGGGTTAATTCACCTAAAACACGCCATCCTCCACGAATCATCCTGCATTAAGTGATAAATTCACCTTTTTATACGACGTCACATACCACCATGCAGCCTGCATCCAGGGTTTATTCACCTAAAACACGACATCCTCCATCATGCATTCAGTAATAAATTCACCTCATTATACGACGTGACATACCACCATGCTTCCTGCATCCAGGGTTAATTCACCTAAAGCACATCATCTTCCATCATGCATCCTGCATTCAGTGATAAATTCTCCTCATTATACGACATCACTTACCCCCATGCAGCCTGCAGCCAGGGTTAATTCACCTAAAACACGACATCCTCCATCATGCATCCTGCATTCAGTGATAAATTCTCCTCATTATACGATGTCATCCACCACCATGCAGTCTGCATCCAGGGTTAATTCACCTAAAACACGTCATCTTCCAATCTGCATCCTGCATTCAGAGATAAAGTCACCTCATCATACGACGTCACGCACCACCATGCAGCTGCATCCAGGATTAATTCACCTAAAACACGTCACCAACCACTATGCAGCCTGCATCCAGGCTTAATTCACCTAAAACACGTCACCCACCAGCATGCAGTCTGCATTCAGGGTTAATTCACCTCAAGACACGACACTCACCAACATGCAACCTGTATCTGGGGTTAAATTCACCTCATCATACGCCACTTCACAGAACTTATTTCACCTCTAGGTGATAACTAATTCTTATAATTCATTTATATACTAGTATACTAGTTTATTATATATCATTTTATATACGCAGTTTTTATTGGCTGAAAAGCAGTCACGTGAAAATCATTAGAATGAACTATTGACTTGAAAACGTGTTCAAACGTGTCCAATCAGGTTTAAACCAGACGTGCGAGTCAATAGTTCTCTTACCGAGTCAATAGTATCTTCCTGATCATTCAAGCGCTTTATTACCAATGTCAATTATTTACCATAAGCGCTCAATGAGCTAAAAGTTACAGACAGTGTCCCTTTAACTTTGTTCAAGTTTACCAAGTAATACGTCTGTGATTACATATGAAAAAAAAATAATTAAATTTGTTTATTCATATTGTTAAAGAAAACATTGTTTGTGCTTGCCTAAACCTGAGTGATACTGAGCACTATCTAGCTTCATAATATTGACAATGGGAATTAAATAACATACAATTCCATGATAAGTGGATATGTCATTTTATTTATAAAATGACTTAACATTATAATACATTTAATGTTTTGTGAAGTGTCATAATAACATAATACGATTAACCTTATAATTATTATAATGACTAGATTGAACATTTAACAAAATAACTTTTGCAAAATACATGGAAAACATTCTCATATAAAAAAATGTGGGCAACTTTCCGCCGCCCACATGCAACAATACATAGTATCAGCAATCTTGTAACAAAGCAGAAACAACAGTACATATTATCAAAAATCTTGAAACAAATTAAAGCAGAAAAAACAGAAGCCCATGGTATACATATAATGTGAACATTCCTACATACATTACAATTTAATAAGCAATCGGACCCACTGTTTACACAACTAAACATCTGTGTGGTAGAAAGGGGAGGTGGTGGGAAACAAATTTGATGAAAATGTCAGCGTAATTTCAGTGTGTGTAAACAAAGGATCCTCTCTAAGTGTAGGCATACAGGAAGTAAATCACTGTGGTATTCATGCCTGGTGTAGTCGAAAGGAGTTCCCAAATATATAATCCCAAACTATTTTTGTTATAAAAGGCATTTTTGAGTATTTAAGGCCTGTTTTTCTGGCTGAAATGACTTTATTGACTTGTTTGTGATAGCTAAAAACCATTTGCATGGTCGTATGATGATTTTATTTGTCAACTTGACAGTATTGAAAGTGAAAGTAGAACACATTTAAGAGGTGTGCCGAATGAACGCAGTTTGTTCACGGTATCAACAAATATCAGAATTTTCTTTTCTTATATGCCACATGACCCCTACTATTCTCAGCAGTTTTCTAGAGAGGCAGGTCTCATGACTAAGAACATGTAAGTGAATCTTAGTTTGAACTTCATTTTGAAAAATGGCTAACTAAAAAGCTTGGACAATATTGCATTGGACTCAATGGGATTTGATTTACTTCTGGTACACCTGTAGAGCGCTGACCACGTGATGTCTGGCCCAGTGTGATCATGTTAACACGAAGGATAAGCCAATAACCACAAGGATTTCTGTTTACCCACACAAACACAATTATCTACAATAATTATATTTTGTGCTTGCCTAAATTTGAGTTATACTAAGGACTATCTAGCTTCATCTATGGAGCTTGTTTTGTCTATGCAGCTTGTTTTGACAATGGGAATTAAATAACATACAATTCCATGATAAGTGAAAATGTCATTTTATTTATAAAATGACTTAACATTATTATACATTACTGACTAGATTATAATGTTATATGTTTCGTGTCATAATAACATAATATGATTGTCACAAAATGTCACGGGTAGAGCGTACTGGTCGTATATAGCTCTTGTATCGGTTACACCCAAAATCTATTGTTCGAGTTGAAACAATTTCACCATATTCATGATCTATTCATGTAACACGTAAAAGCGTGCACATATTAAGTGGCCGCCAGAGAGGCCGTGTCATAAGTTTAGTTTTGTGCTAATGCATGTAAACGTATAGGTATATTTTCCTTAAACGGCAAAATTGTATAAGGGCCTCGCGTGTAGATTCAATACTGTAGATTTAGCCACGTTTGTCACGGACTGAACGGGGCAAATAATGATTTGGGCGTAATGTTTGCTATAAAACCCATTGTCTTCTAGCTGTCGCCGGGATCATCGATAGTACTTTGTTGGAACAGAGATTGGACGGCAAATTTCACAGGCAACATGTGGTTAGTAGTTTTATTAAACTTTCATCGTATATTTGTATTCAGTGGGCGGCGCCATCTTGTTTGACGGTTACGACATCCGGTTAGCATTGATGTTTCTCAAACATAACTTTAGACTAGCATATGATTTGAAGTGACTTTATTAGATGTAATTATTGTAATTGATCATTAATTGTAAAACAATATTAATTTGATAACATTTGATAATAGGTGCATTAATTAACGTTGGCGTATAATTCAGTGATTGTAATACACGATTGTTAACATTAGTTAACAATGAGATGAGTGACAAGAATAAATGCGTGCATGCATAACTCAGTGAGTGTAATATATGAGTAATTTGATCATGTTTATATTACATGTATTAAGGGCATTGATTAACAGCGACGTACATAGCGTATACATGGCGTTGTAGAATATGTATACATTGCTACTAATCATTAGTACAGCTTACATATATTGATTGAATAATGATTTGTTTGGGTAATGATAATTATGCAAGATTGTTATGTTTGTCAACCGACATCTAAAACGTATGTATAATTACAGCCTAAGCCATCCAGGATATAAGCCATCCAGGGTTGGAGTAAGCCATCTAGGTTTGGATATCCAGGAGTGGAGCTAAGCTTCCACGACTAACGTTACAAGCGGTGGAGACGGTCCCCGTACCTGCGCAGCCAGGTTTTACTAACGACAACCCCCGGGACACAAGGTGGGCCCGTTACCAGTCCTCACTGGAGGAATATCATTCACAATCTCAGTGGAGATTAACTATCATTGAATCGCGTCATCAACCCTTACAGAAGGCATTTGATGACAATCATCCATTGAATTCGCGTATCATCATCTTCATGAGCTCTCGCGCATCACAGTTATCGCGCTAGATCAACATTGTTATAGCTTAACAACACTTTAGTGTCTTAGACATTCAGTATTTATAACAATACTAAGAACGTCTTAAACGTTCAGGAGAACACTCTTTTCATAGTTCAATTGTGTATTCGCTTGTTTTTTTAGATAATTGTATATATATTAAACATATTTTAAAAGTTGCATTAAACTTATATAAATGCATTCACCGTCATTGATTCTTTCCTGAGTTAGCCCAACCACTAAGGTCATCCTGTGACAACTGGTGTCAGAAGTGGGATTTTTGGCGACTACGGAGGGAAAGAATCAATAAGTGATCTTTATTATGATATACTAAATCTCTACTTATTATTTTAGAATTATGTACCACCCTCTGATCCATCAAGGCGACTGTCGACGATCACGGCCACAGCTTGGAAGACAAGTCAAGACACGACAAGGGTAGGGTGAGTCCAAACTGTTGTTTTGTCCGTTCTTTCCTTGGCGCGAGGTCGCAGTGGTCTACACGAGTGGGTCTGAGGCACTTTTGCTCAATAATTTGGGTGTTTGTTTTTACCTCCCTTGATATACATATAGTATCCAATTAGGTTGGCGAACAAGACGTTCTACTCATGTTGTGACACTCGAGTATACTTATATTGATGGGAGAAGTAAATATACATGTACATGTTATACACATTTCGATGATTGTGTAAGGTTTATGTCCAATATCAAATTAAGATATTTTATGTAGTGCATATGTTTTGTGGAAGCTAGATACTATCTACACATAATCGTTAGTAGTTAGCGCTAGTACAAATGTGTATGTAACTTGTCCTATGATGATGCCCAGGTATTTACTGAGGACACAGTGACTTACCATTAGTAGTTAGTTGAGTAGAATTATTAGTGACGTGTGTATTGTAATTATTGTAGTGTGTAGTTCACAATGTCTATAGACATGACGTCCATAAAGGATCTTACGGAAATGGGTAAGGAGTTAGGGTATGCTGGTGAAGAGCTTAGAACCTTTGTTAAAGACGAACAGGCTAGGGAAAGGGAATTTAGACTTAAGGAAAGAGAATTAGAGAAAGATAGGCTAGAATTCGAAAGTAGGTTAGCTAAAGAGAAGCTAGAATTAGAAAGTAGATTAGCTAAAGAGAAGCTAGAATTAGAAAGTAGATTAGCTAAAGAGAAGTTAGATGCTGATAAAGAGAAGTTAGATGCTGATAAAGAGAAGCTAGAATTAGAAAGTAGATTAGCTAAAGAGAAGCTAGATGCTGATAAAGAGAAGTTAGAATTAGAAGGTAGGTTAGCTAAAGAGACGCGAGATGATGAAAGTAGAATAGTAAGGGAGAAGCAAGAGTTAGAACATGAGAGGTTCGAAACAGATGGTAGACTAGCTAAGGCTAAGATGATAATGGAAAGGGAGCAAAAAGAGTTTGATCATAAGTTAGCTTTAGAGTTGGAAGCAGCTAAGACACATAGTAAAGAAAGTAAAACTGAAGGGAAAGCTAGTTATTCTGGGAAGTTAAAAGGTTCGAAGTTACCATACTTTGATGCTGACAAAGATAACATGGACAGTTACTTGTTACGGTTCGAACGTTATGCTGAGTTACAGGAATGGACCAAAGATAAGTGGGCAGTTCATTTAAGTGCGTTATTGAGAGGCAAGGCCTTAGATGTATTTTCTAGATTACCTAGTTTAGATGCTCTTGACTATGACAAGTTAAAGGATGCTCTTTTAAAGAGATTTGAGTTAACTGAAGAAGGTTTTAGAAAGCGGTTTAGAGCGTGTCTGCCTGAGAAAGGCGAGTCATTTATTCAGTTTATTAGTAGGTCTAGAAATTACTTAGATAGGTGGTTAGAGTTAGGGAAGGTAGCGCAGACTTATCAGGGCCTCATAGATTTCTTGTTGCGGGACCAGCTATTCAATGTTTGTAGTAGAGATCTGTTCTTATTTCTTAAAGAAAGAAAACTAACTAGTGTAAATGAAATGGCAACTCAATCAGATCAGTTTGCCGAGGCTAGAGGTGGAGCTCATAATGTAGTGTCGAAAGACAGAACTTTTAGAGATAGGCAAGGGGACGATCATAAACAGAAAGGCCAGAGTGGAAACTATAGAGGTGGTGGTAGTTCGATGGGTGCTAGAGGAGGTAGCAATAGTGGTAACATAGGTAGACCTTTTATTCGTTGTCGTCACTGTAATGGGAATCATGCTTCACATGAGTGTAGGAAAGCGGTGAAAGTGTCCGCTGTCGTAGACAATTTTAGTGAAAATAGTAGAGTGGACAACAATGTAGGGAGTCAGAACCAAGGTTTTAACAACCCATGGAATTTCGGGAGAGGTAGAGGTGGTCAAAACCGAGGTAGAGGTAGAGGCAGAGGTAGTAATAGTCCGGTTATTAAAACCGAGAGTAGTAGCTGTTGTGTTAAAGCGGATGGTGTAATGGCGAAGATCGGAACATGTCTCTTTCCGTATGCAAATCTTCCAACGGCAGATGGTAGAGTGAATGGCACGGACGTAATTGTAATGAGGGATACAGGTTGTACAGGTGTGGTAGTTAGGCGTAGTTTAGTTACGGATGACCAGTTGGTAGGTAAACAGGCACCGTGTATGTTGTTAAATAAGTCGGTAGAGCACGTGCCAATAGCGAGAATAGATGTAGAAACACCTTTCTTTAACGGGACTACAGAGGCACTATGTATGGATGACCCGATGTATGATTTAACGATAGGGAACATAGAAGGTTCAGCACTTCCGGTAATGTCCGATTTTAGAAGTAGCATAAGTAATGCCGTAGAGACTAGAGCGCAGGTTCAGAAGCAAGCTCAGGCTTATAGAAAATTAAAGGTTCCTGCAGCCGTAGGTGACATATCTAAAGCGGAGTTTATAGAAGCACAAACTCAAGACGAGTCATTAGGTCCTTGTAAGGTGAAGGCCAAGGATGGTGTAGTGAAGAAGTGTAAAGGGTCCGGTAGTTGTAAGTTTGTACATAAGAATAGGTTATTGTACAGAGAATTTGAAGATAGCGGTAGTAGACAGTTTCACCAATTAGTGGTACCTACCCAGTATAGAACGACAGTGCTTAAGGTAGCTCATGAGTCGATTATGGGAGGTCATTTAGGCGTAAAGAAAACGTCAGATAGAGTATTGGCAGAATTTTATTGGCCAGGCGTTAGCGGAGATGTAACTAGGTATTGTAGGTCCTGCGATGTATGCCAAAGGACAGTACCAAAAGGTCGAGTGACCAAAGTACATTTAGGTCAGATGCCACTGATAGATACACCATTTAAGCGGGTAGCCGTAGACATAGTTGGACCAATTTTTCCAGTGTCGGATAGGAAAAATAGGTACATTTTAACCATGGTAGACTATGCAACTAGGTATCCGGAGGCAGTCGCATTGCCCTCAATTGAAACTGAGAGAGTAGCTGAGGCATTAGTTGATATGTTCAGTAGGCTAGGTGTACCAGAGGAAATGCTGACTGATTGTGGGTCACAGTTTACGTCAGAACTGATGGCTGAAGTAAGCAGGTTATTGTCTTTGCGTCAAATCATGACAACACCATATCACCCTATGTGTAACGGGTTAGTCGAACGATTTAACGGGACGTTAAAGCAAATGTTACGGCGTATGTGTACCGAGAGACCCAAAGATTGGGACAAGTATCTCAATGCTTTATTGTTTGCATTTAGAGAGGTTCCACAAGAGAGTTTAGGATTCTCTCCGTTTGAGTTATTGTACGGTAGGTCAGTTAGAGGTCCCATGAGGATTCTTAGAGAGATGTGGGCAGGTGAAGTAGATAGTGATGAGGTTAAGACTACATATCAGTATGTTTTAGATCTGAAGGAGAAACTAGAGGAGACTTGTAAAATAGCTCAAAGTCAGTTAGTTAAGGCAAGTACCAAGTATAAACGGTACTATGACCAGAAAGCTAGATCTAGGAAGTTTAAGATAGATGACCAGGTGTTACTGTTACTCCCGACCGACAATAACAAGTTGTTATTACAATGGAAAGGTCCGTTTTACGTTAGAGGGATAGTGAACACTATGGATTACCGTATCGAGATAAACGGAAAGTTAAAGACCTTTCATGCGAATATGCTGAAAGAGTATATCAGTAGAACCGATAATGTGCAACAAGGGGTGTTAACCGTAGTTGATGTTGCAGTTCTTGAGGATAGTGAGGAAGACAGTAGTGAGGACACTAGTCCCACATATTCTCCCACTAGTGTAGATAAGGAGACAGCAGCCGATGTAGACATATCGGGCATGCTTAGTGTAGCAGAGAAACGAGAGATAAGTCGTTTAGACTCTGAGTGTAGTACTGTTCGGTCCGATAAGTCGAGACCAACAGATGTAGTGCAGTGTAGCTTTACGCACACTTTAGCAAAGCCGATTAGGGAAACGAGAGACCCTACTCCATTTCGCAAACAGTATACTGGTAATGCGATGGATGCGATGTGTAAAGTTGGAGTTCTTGTAGTGACAGGAAGTAGTGTTATTAGTAACCGTAAAGTCGGTGTAATAGACCGTGGAAAGGACAATATTGGGGCCGACTATTTAAGTCGCCGCACATAATGACCGGTTTAATACAATAGTGTATTGCAGTGTATTGTACAATAGTAGTATATGTTACGACAGGGTAGTGTACAATTGTAGAATAGTGTTGAAATTGTAATTACATATTATAGTTAGGTTATAACTGCATTGGTAATAGTTAACATACTCAAGCGATTGAGCGATCAGCTTGTACGTTTTGTCGCTCGTTTGCTCAGAAGAATTAATAGTTTCTTAACGTGTAAATATTAATTATCATTTTGTTGAATTTTAAAAGTGTAGCACTTTCTCTAAGTGGGGAGATGTTGTCACAAAATGTCACGGGTAGAGCGTACTGGTCGTATATAGCTCTTGTATCGGTTACACCCAAAATCTATTGTTCGAGTTGAAACAATTTCACCATATTCATGATCTATTCATGTAACACGTAAAAGCGTGCACATATTAAGTGGCCGCCAGAGAGGCCGTGTCATAAGTTTAGTTTTGTGCTAATGCATGTTAACGTATAGGTATATTTTCCTTAAACGGCAAAATTGTATAAGGGCCTCGCGTGTAGATTCAATACTGTAGATTTAGCCACGTTTGTCACGGACTGAACAAGGCAAATAATGATTTGGGCGTAATGTTTGCTATAAAACCCATTGTCTTCTAGCTGTCGCCGGGATCATCGATAGTACTTTGTTGGAACAGAGATTGGACGGCAAATTTCACAGGCAACATGTGGTTAGTAGTTTTATTAAACTTTCATCGTATATTTGTATTCAGTGGGCGGCGCCATCTTGTTTGACGGTTACGACATCCGGTTAGCATTGATGTTTCTCAAACCTAACTTTAGACTAGCATATGATTTGAAGTGACTTTATTAGATGTAATTATTGTAATTGATCATTAATTGTAAAACAATATTAATTTGATAACAGTGGATAATAGGTGCATTAATTAACGTTGGCGTATAATTCAGTGATTGTAATACACGATTGTTAACATTAGTTAACAATGAGATGAGTGACAAGAATAAATGCGTGCATGCATAACTCAGTGAGTGTAATATATGAGTAATTTAATCATGTTTATATTACATGTATTAAGGGCATTGATTAACAGCGACGTACATAGCGTATACATGGCGTTGTAGAATATGTATACATTGCTACTAATCATTAGTACAGCTTACATATATTGATTGAATAATGATTTGTTTGGGTAATGATAATTATGCAAGATTGTTATGTTTGTCAACCGACATCTAAAACGTATGTATAATTACAGCCTAAGCCATCCAGGATATAAGCCATCCAGGGTTGGAGTAAGCCATCTAGGTTTGGATATCCAGGAGTGGAGCTAAGCTTCCACGACTAACGTTACAAGCGGTGGAGACGGTCCCCGTACCTGCGCAGCCAGGTTTTACTAACGACAACCCCCGGGACACAAGGTGGGCCCGTTACCAGTCCTCACTGGAGGAATATCATTCACAATCTCAGTGGAGATTAACTATCATTGCATCGCGTCATCAACCCTTACAGAAGGCATTTGATGACAATCATCCATTGAATTCGCGCATCATCATCTTCATGAGCTCTCGCGCATCACAGTTATCGCGCTAGATCAACATTGTTATAGCTTTAACAATACTTTAGTGTCTTAGACATTCAGTATTTATAACAATACTAAGAACGTCTTAAACGTTCAGGAGAACACTCTTTTCATAGTTCAATTGTGTATTCGCTTGTTTTTTTAGATAATTGTATATATATTAAACATATTTTAAAAGTTGCATTAAACTTATATAAATGCATTCACCGTCATTGATTCTTTCCTGAGTTAGCCCAACCACTAAGGTCATCCTGTGACAATGATTAACCTTATAATTATTATAATGACATAATGACTAGATTGAACATTTCACAAAATAACTTTTGCAAAATACATGGAAAACATTCCCATATAAAAAGGTGGGCAACTTTCCGCCATTCAAATGCCCACTCACAGACGATGAAGCTAGATATAGTACAAAAAAACTTTAGCTGATAAGACACAAAGGAGTGTGTCATAAAATAAGTAATATGAAACAAACAGTTTCTTTCAGGCAACTACATCCTACTACGTAATGACGGTATAGATACATGAACCAGCCGAACGCTGACATCCATATCATACCAATCATATTAATATAAACAAATTAACACTACATGAATAAGTGTCCAACATACATATGTAAATGAAAGACCAGTCTGACACTGAGCCCTTCTAAAGCATATGTTTAATTACGCAATTCAACACTGAATTACAACGAAAGCCGAGGCAATATGATATAATTGTGTAAGGCGTCTGAATTACAACGAAAGCCGAGGCAATATGATATAATTGTGTAAGGCGTCTGAATTACAACGAAAGCCGAGGCAATATGATATAATTGTGTAAGGCGTCTGAATTCCAACGACTCATCTTTCGCACCAAATCATCAGAACATCCTAACTGAACAGCTGCAGATGCTGCCCCTATGCGAAAAGAATGTGATATATACCTATTAGGATCTAATCCCAAGAATATCACAATGTATCTGAATTTCTCCGTCACATAACCATAGGATACCGGAGTCCCATCTAGAAATTGAAACAGGGGGCCATTTGTATGCGTATGTAAATCGAGATATTCTTGCAATGACAACACGGGGCTTGCTTCTGGGTGACAGTTTTTGTACCCACTGTAGGAAATGTTACGCCCTTTCTTTGCATTAAATGATCCGCTACTCCGCCTGATGTCAAGCATACTAAACCCATTCTTAGAAACAAACTATAAACTGTTGTAAAACGTGCCCTAATCAGAATATGTTCACACCATCGCCTTTAACCGACGGTATCGCGTGTACCAACCTCTGAAATATAGACGAACTGAACGGAAGCCTCGTGTCAGGTTTACTACCTATCCTGAAAGCACCTTTAATAAAAAAAATCACCAAGAACGATTTCATCGGGTCTGCGAAACGTAATAATGTGTGAACAAAACCAATTGCATATGCCTGCGTTGCAATAGTACTGGCCGAATAACCAGAATCAAATAGCATAGCTAAATAATTAACATATGACACGATGCTATAGGCAACATTGAATGCAACATGCTCGAAGACATATAATTTACAACTTTGTCCCATGCCGGCTTATATGAATATTTGAACTATTTGCAAGTGACGCACTTATGACATTTGTGGATGTCTGCGTCAGATTCTTAAAAAGGATTGTGGGCTTTGTGTCGGACATTGCTCTCACCATGGAGCCATTTTCCGCGCATCCTTAAATTGAAAACGTGAACATAATATTGAGTTGTACCGTTCTGGTTGATGTTAAAACCAAGTAGCCCATAATCATCCGGATAAATAGGAAGTAGGCAAAATGCATCCTGAATATCTGTCTTAGCCTGCGATCACAATCCTGTCTGCGAATAGAAAGTACAAAGCAACTCTGGAAGCAGATACAATACATTGTTTTCCATAGTTCGACCTATTCTGGGCATCCACCAGATCTGATTTCAGTGACTGTGTTTACATTCTGTCAACGTTAATGAAATCAGTTGGCAATGAAATCAGATAATACCAGGCATTTAGCCGCAGGAACGGAAGTGCGAACGATACACGATGCGTTATCTGATAAACACGAGTAACAGCGACAATAAATCAAATACATCACCATAATTAAAAACATATTGATACGAGAAAGTTTAAATACTATATTAAGTATTGATTCTCTCTCTCTCTCTCTCTCTCTCTCTCTCTCTCTCTCTCTCTCTCTCTCTTTGCTTTGTCTCTCTCTCTCTCTCTCTCTCTAGATTTGTACACGTACGTGGTAGCAACATACACCCAGTTGACATGAATGTACATTATCGCCTACTATTATTAAATGGTGTCTGACTGCATATGACTCGGTCTTTAATATAGTGTACGCCGCACTCCCATACTTTTATAAGCGGTGAAATCAAATGTACAGATCTACAGTACAATATATGAATGAAATATACATAACTTATTAGACATCAGCTACCTTGGCTAGTGACCACAGCAGCACGGATGGTGTCGAAACAGCTTTCGGTTCTCCACGGATATCAAATGAGTGCTATTGGCTGCAGACAATTTATGTGGACGTTGATCATACTGCCCGCCGCCACCCGAACTGGCAGAAGCATGCATAATCTGTCGAGGTGAGGATGTCTTGATAAACCAATCGCAGTAAACCGGATAAAAGTCGTCCTTCGACTACAGCTCAAGAAACATTAATGGCGGATTCACGCCTTTGCCACTATGTCTAATCTTCAGCGGTCTGTAGACAGATAATACACAGATGATCAGAACATAGAACATATCACACATGCATTCACTAACGTCCTTTAATAGCTTTTCCAAAATAAACTATATACAATCGACCGTTATGTACCTATACCAAGGAACCAACATCACATATGATACATATACTCAGTTGCAAAAGAAAGTGTACACTTTGAAAATTTTACTTTACACCCTATCCTCTTTATCAAGCGACAATCCCTTAAAGATTCAACCTATTGAAATACAAATGACAATATGATAGTGATTGGCAATGGAATGATAAGAACGTTGGTACCAAACATGGAATATTCATTTTTGAATTTGTCAATTTAATTCTAAAAAATCTTTCAAGACTGTTTGATACCTATATCAAGGAACAAACTACATCACATATGATCAATATGCCGTAATGTGATATAGTTTGCTCCTTGGTATAGCTATATCCAGGTACAACAACATGAAATATGGTGTAGCGACTGTTATGTACCTACACCAAGGTACAACACCTCAAATATGGTATAAAGACTATTTGCTACCTATACCAAGGAACAAACTATATATGACAAATATGCCGTTCAATACCTATACCAAGGTACAACAAATCAAATATGATATATAGCCTGTTTGATACCTATACCAAGGAACAACTTACATCACATATGATACAAACACAGAACAATACCTACACCAAGGTACGACACATCAAGTATGATAAAAATACTTTTGATACCTATACCAAGGAACAAACTACATCCCATATGATAAATATGCCGTCCAATACCTATACGAAGGTACAACAAGTGTAGCGACTGTTATGTACCTATACGAAGGTACACATATCACATATGGTATACCGACTGCTATGTACCTATACCAAGATACAACACATCACATATGGTATAAAGACTGTTTGATACCTATACCAAGGAGCAAACTACATCACATATGATAAATATGCCTTTCAATACCTATACCAAGGTACAACAACCTGAAATATGGTATACCGACTGTTATGTACCTATACCAAGGAACAAACATCAGATATGATACATATATAGTTCCATACCTATACGAAGGCGCAACAACATCAAATATGATATACATCACATACGATGCATATACAGTTCAATACCTATACCAAGATACAACACATCAAATATGATATATATACTGTTTGATACCTATACCAAGGAACAAGTTACATGACATATGATAGGACATATATAGTTCAATACCTAACCAAAGTACAACAACCTAAAATATGATATACACACGGATATGTATATATACTAAGGAAAAAACATCACATCTGATAATACATATATAGTTCAAATACTTTATGAAGGTACAACAACGTGACGTATTGTACAGTACCATATACCAAGGTACAACAGCATCACATCTGCTATATAAACTGTTCAGTACTTAAACCAATGAAGGTTCAAAAACGTCACATATACAGTGCCTATATCAAGGTACATACAATATTGCCCATTACCTACACCAAGGCAGTACATTTGGCCACTTTTCCATGTTACTGATAAACTGATAGTTGTTATTCTAAGCCAGCACACTGCCTCTGCAGTAAATAGACAAACATACAGCGGATGTGTGCACACTCGCTGAGTCATGTTTTACGCAAGCGTAAAATATAGCTGCCGAGAGGAAATAGCATATATCTGGGTAGGGACTGGTAACGAAGTTTAACATAATAACATATCAATTGACGGGTGTTAAAACAATATTGAAAAATAATGTTGACGTAAACACGCCACGACCGGTTTTTTTCCTTACCAGACACATTCTTCCCGAGTTTTACCATCGGTTGTTCCTACCAAACATTTTGAATCAAGGTGGGCGACCTCGCTTCTCTCTGTTCAAATACCTTGATTTGCCTTAAAATACTGATTACAATTCAACATTGGAGCACGACGTGCTAGAAGTACACACCAGCACAGAAATACAGGTGTTCACATGTAAGGGATGCGTGTGCGTTAGCGTGTACATTACAACAGACGTCTCAATGCTATCATGTGTAATTATAAGATTGCGTTATCAAAGTGAAAAACTCAAAGAAACTGTTCATTGCTACCTTACCATTACATGTGCAATTATGAAAACCATATAGGCAGCGAATAAACCCATCGACTAGTGTATAACACGGCGGTATTACGAGAATACCGCATTGTAAATGGGTATTATTCCATAAAAAGGTATTATTCCATTAAAATACAGATTTGCACTTATTCCATTCCAATACTTGCGTTTCATTCAGTTTCATTATGTTCCGTAAAAAATTCCGGACGTGAAGATCCCGGAAATATTGCCGCATTCTACACTTTAGTAGACTGCTCTACGAAATCGTCATTTGAGGCAATAAAACGGCAATGTTTGAACATTGAAAAACATGTGTTTATACCATTCAAGTTTTTTTAGACGTGTTCCCTAGGAATTGAAGTTGTAATGCCTGTGCTTATTGTCGTCTACATGATTCACAGTCTGTTAACCATAGACATATTCTAAAGCCATATAAGAATAACACTGGCTGTATGCGGTACATTGTAACTATGAATCAGTAAATTAAAAAAACACCAAACACAGTTAACAGTACATCGAATAAGAGATAACAGTTAATAAATGTACATCCACATATCAGTATACTGGGCCCTGATAACAGTACTAGCCCAATCATTCTGACATACATGTGATATTTTCAGGAGGGTTACCAGGGAGATTTGACTTTTTTCCCAGGGAGATTTGACAAAAATCATGGAGGTTTTTATACTCAAATTTTTAACGCGTACCGGTATTTTTTTTCCTGATATAAACCTTAATAAAGGGGGTAAATAAGCATAAAAACATGATATTTTATACATACAAAACTGTTTATTTCATGTTAACATAGCATATAATCAAGTATAGCATGTAATTAAACACTTTATATAGACTCTGTCCACTTTTTAACCACTAATTACAACAAGACTTGGCTGCTGCAAGCATCACCTTTGTCGGTTAATGATGATCATTAATCTGCTTTCATGAACATACCATAAAATAATATCAATTATGATATTAATCAAATTAATATACCAAATATCAATCGATGCCGAATTCGCTAACTACCACCCCACTTACAGTCGGTGTATTCCTATCATAATCAACCTCCCATGGACATTACAGGTATCGCCGTCACGTGTCATAAACAAACAATCCAATCATTATTTTCACACAATAAACCAATTACCTGACATGCTAATCCTTTTAATTAACCGCCCATGGCAATGTTTTCACAGATATAGATAAGGTTTACCACCACCAATTATATGTAAACCTCCGAGGTGTAGTCGAATGTAGTTCCTATAATAAAAAGTAATCCCTCCTTTTTCGATGAAAATGGGCATTATAAGTAGGGGGAAACTGCCATTTCTATTCGATTTTGTGGTTATATGTATAAGAAGCGTATTAATAGGTTTTACTGGATCACTGATGAACATTTTCGAAATTTCGACTCTATGCTTACACTATGTGAGCAATGAAAACAGTCGATCAATAAAAACAGCTGTACCCTTGACCTGTTTAGTAAACAAACAAGAACGTTCTTACATGTCTTGTGACCCCACGTTTTCTGGTGATTTTTCAAGTGGAAAAATAGTTTTCTATATGAACATTACACTGCTGCATTATCCATACTTGAGTTGTATTTGCAGCAAATCATTACTATGTGACACTTTAACATTGGTGTCTATGGGAAAATAATTAGTGCTTTCATACTATAAGAGATGCGTGCAGTAATTAGGACTCGCTCAGATTCGTACCTAGGGACACTTTTCCGATTACAGTTGGTAAAATAAGCTCAGAAATAAGTTTTCCATAGTTTATTACATAGGTTTTGAGCGTTTTTAGTCCAGTTTTGTATATAAAAGCCGTAATTTGGAGTTTCATTTTTTTTCGTGTTTAAAATGACGTATTGGTGAAGTGTATGCAGTTGAACTATGTCTTTTTGGTATCAACATGTAGGGTTGCATGTTTGCAACATGTTTTCATGAATTTAATCTGCATGACAACAGGTTTGGTAGGCATGAAACCGCTAAATCTTTCCCCTACCCCCCCCCCCCCCCCCCCCCCCCCCCCCCTAAAATAGGATACTGTGAATATTGAAGATTTGTGTAAAAGGTAAAATATTATTCCTTATCATTCAAACTCGACTTGGTAGCGTTCAGCTAGTATCATTTCTGATTTTAGCGGTATTTTTGGCATTATTAAGCTCGTATTCGCTACTATAATCAGGTATGGTACCACCAATTTTGAAGAATTTGACTGAACAATCAATTTTGGCATGAAAATCGACTTAAATTGGCATATTCAACGTCCTAATTGTACCTAAAATGCATATTTTATTTATGTCCATTGAATGTTTTAAACATTTGATCTATTTAATATGGTGTATTGATAAGAAATGCCGTTTGGTATGACAATTCAGATGGTGTAAAATTAAAAAAAATATCGCTGACTTTTGTCGATTTCAGACTATTGTCCATGGTATTCACAAAACCATATCTCGGCAAATAATCATTCGATTTGCATGAAGTAGGTGTTTTTAAGCTTGTTATGAAAATGACAACACAAAATCCTCATTTAAGAAACATCTGAACATGTTTTCTCCTCTTATAAGAGATGCGTGCAGTAATTAGGACTCGCTCAGATTCGTACCTAGGGACACTTTTCCGATTACAGTTGGTAAAATAAGCTCAGAAATAAGTTTTCCATAGTTTATTACATAGGTTTTGAGCGTTTTTAGTCCAGTTTTGTCTATAAAAGCCGTAATTTTGAGTTTCATTTTTTTTCGTGTTTAAAATGACGTATTGGTGAAGTGTATGCAGTTGAACTATGTCTTTTTGGTATCAACATGTAGGGTTGCATGTTTGCAACATGTTTTCATGAATTAAATCTGCATGACAACAGGTTTGGTAGGCATGAAACCACTAAATCTTTCCCCTACCCCCCATAAAATAGGATACTGTGAATATTGAAGATTTGTGTAAAAGGTAAAATATTATTCCTTATCATTCAAACTCGACTTGGTAGCGTTCAGCTAGTATCATTTCTGATTTTAGCGGTATTTTTGGCATTATTAAGCTCGTATTCGCTACTATAATCGGGTATGGTACCACCAATTTTGAAGAATTTGACTGAAAAATCAATTTTGGCATGAAAATCGACTTAAATTGGCATATTCAACGTCCTAATTGTACCTAAAATGCATATTTTATTTATGTCCATTGAATGTTTTAAACATTTGATCTATTTAATATGGTGTATTGATAAGAAATGCCGTTTGGTATGACAATTCAGATGGTGTAAAATTAAAAAAAATATCGCTGACTTTTGTCGATTTCAGACTATTGTCCATGGTATTCGCAAAACCATATCTCGGCAAATAATCATTCGATTTGCATGAAGTAGGTGTTTTTAAGCTTGTTATGAAAATGACAACACAAAATCCTCATTTAAGAAACATCTGAACATGTTTTCTCCTCTTATAAGAGATGCGTGCAGTAATTAGGACTCGCTCAGATTCGTACCTAGGGACACTTTTCCGATTACAGTTGGTAAAATAAGCTCAGAAATAAGTTTTCCATAGTTTATTACATATGTTTTGAGCGTTTTTAGTCCAATTATGTCTATAAAAGCCGTAATTTTGAGTTTCATTCTTTTTCGTGTTTAAAATGACGTATTGGTGAAGTGTATGCAGTTGAACTATGTCTTTTTGGTATCAACACGTAGGGTTGCATGTTTGCAACATGTTTTCATGAATTAAATCTGCATGACAACAGGTTTGGTAGGCATGAAACCACTAAATCTTTCCCCTACCCCCCATAAAATAGGATACTGTGAATATTGAAGATTTGTGTAAAAGGTAAAATATTATTCCTTATCATTCAAACTCGACTTGGTAGCGTTCAGCTAGTATCATTTTAGCGGTATTTTTGGCATTATTAAGCTCGTATTCGCTACTATAATCAGGTATGGTACCACCAATTTTGAAGAATTTGACTGAAAAATCAATTTTGGCATGAAAATCGACTTAAATTGGCATATTCAACGTCCTAATTGTACCTAAAATGCATATTTTATTTATGTCCATTGAATGTTTTAAACATTTGATCTATTTAATATGGTGTATTGATAAGAAATGCCGTTTGGTATGACAATTCAGATGGTGTAAAATTAAAAAAAATATCGCTGACTTTTGTCGATTTCAGACTATTGTCCATGGTATTCACAAAACCATATCTCGGCAAATAATCATTCGATTTGCATGAAGTAGGTGCTTTTAAGCTTGTTATGAAAATGACAACACAAAATCCTCATTTAAGAAACATCTGAACATGTTTTCTCCTCTTATAGGTTTACCACCACCAATTATATGTAAACCTCCGAGGTGTAGTCGAATGTAGTTCCTATAATAAAAAGTAATCCCTCCTTTTTCGATGGAAATGGGCATTATAAGTAGGGGAACACTGCCCATTTCTATTCGATTTTGTGGTTATATGTATAAGAAGCGTATTAATAGGTTTTACTGGATCACTGATGAACATTTTCGAAATTTCGACTCTATGCTTACACTATGTGAGCAATGAAAACAGTCGATCAATAAAAACAGCTGTACCCTTGACCTGTTTAGTAAACAAACAAGAACGTTCTTACATGTCTTGTGACCCCACGTTTTCTGGTGATTTTTCAAGTGGAAAAATAGTTTTCTATATGAACATTACACTGCTGCATTATCCATACTTGAGTTGAATTTGCAGCAAATCATTACTATGTGACACTTTAACATTGGTGTCTATGGGAAAATAATTAGTGCTTTCATACCTATAAGAGATGCGTGCAGTAATTAGGACTCGCTCAGATTCGTACCTAGGGACACTTTTCCGATTATAGTTGGTAAAATAAGCTCAGAAATAAGTTTTCCATAGTTTATTACATAGGTTTTGAGCGTTTTTAGTCCAGTTTTGTATATAAAAGCCGTAATTTGGAGTTTCATTTTTTTTCGTGTTTAAAATGACGTATTGGTGAAGTGTATGCAGTTGAACTATGTCTTTTTGGTATCAACATGTAGGGTTGCATGTTTGCAACATGTTTTCATGAATTTAATCTGCATGACAACAGGTTTGGTAGGCATGAAACCGCTAAATCTTTCCCCTACCCCCCCCCCCCCCCCCCCCCTAAAATAGGATACTGTGAATATTGAAGATTTGTGTAAAAGGTAAAATATTATTCCTTATCATTCAAACTCGACTTGGTAGCGTTCAGCTAGTATCATTTCTGATTTTAGCGGTATTTTTGGCATTATTAAGCTCGTATTCGCTACTTACCACCAATTTTGAAGAATTTGACTGAACAATCAATTTTGGCATGAAAATCGACTTAAATTGGCATATTCAACGTCCTAATTGTACCTAAAATGCATATTTTATTTATGTCCATTGAATGTTTTAAACATTTGATCTATTTAATATGGTGTATTGATAAGAAATGCCGTTTGGTATGACAATTCAGATGGTGTAAAATTAAAAAAAATATCGCTGACTTTTGTCGATTTCAGACTATTGTCCATGGTATTCACAAAACCATATCTCGGCAAATAATCATTCGATTTGCATGAAGTAGGTGTTTTTAAGCTTGTTATGAAAATGACAACACAAAATCCTCATTTAAGAAACATCTGAACATGTTTTCTCCTCTTATAAGAGATGCGTGCAGTAATTAGGACTCGCTCAGATTCGTACCTAGGGACACTTTTCAGATTACAGTTGGTAAAATAAGCTCAGAAATAAGTTTTCCATAGTTTATTACATAGGTTTTGAGCGTTTTTAGTCCAGTTTTGTCTATAAAAGCCGTAATTTTGAGTTTCATTTTTTTTCGTGTTTAAAATGACGTATTGGTGAAGTGTATGCAGTTGAACTATGTCTTTTTGGTATCAACATGTAGGGTTGCATGTTTGCAACATGTTTTCATGAATTAAATCTGCATGACAACAGGTTTGGTAGGCATGAAACCACTAAATCTTTCCCCTACCCCCCATAAAATAGGATACTGTGAATATTGAAGATTTGTGTAAAAGGTAAAATATTATTCCTTATCATTCAAACTCGACTTGGTAGCGTTCAGCTAGTATCATTTCTGATTTTAGCGGTATTTTTGGCATTATTAAGCTCGTATTCGCTACTATAATCGGGTATGGTACCACCAATTTTGAAGAATTTGACTGAAAAATCAATTTTGGCATGAAAATCGACTTAAATTGGCATATTCAACGTCCTAATTGTACCTAAAATGCATATTTTATTTATGTCCATTGAATGTTTTAAACATTTGATCTATTTAATATGGTGTATTGATAAGAAATGCCGTTTGGTATGACAATTCAGATGGTGTAAAATTAAAAAAAATATCGCTGACTTTTGTCGATTTCAGACTATTGTCCATGGTATTCGCAAAACCATATCTCGGCAAATAATCATTCGATTTGCATGAAGTAGGTGTTTTTAAGCTTGTTATGAAAATGACAACACAAAATCCTCATTTAAGAAACATCTGAACATGTTTTCTCCTCTTATAAGAGATGCGTGCAGTAATTAGGACTCGCTCAGATTCGTACCTAGGGACACTTTTCCGATTACAGTTGGTAAAATAAGCTCAGAAATAAGTTTTCCATAGTTTATTACATATGTTTTGAGCGTTTTTAGTCCAGTTTTGTCTATAAAAGCCGTAATTTTGAGTTTCATTCTTTTTCGTGTTTAAAATGACGTAGGGCAGGTTCCCGGATTCCTATGTATCCTTCCCCTCTCTCTGGGGCGGCTCTAAATAACCTACACTGTGTTGATGAGCCGTTAAACAACATTCAATTCTTTCAATTCTTTACTAATTTAAAGTTCGACGAGTTACAACGAACCTGTTCATACAGGTTTCCTCCGGTTCCTAGAGGGTGTTATATACTCGTTTGAACGTGCAAAGCGAGTATACGCTGATGTGTACTGAGCAGGAAAGATTTTCTGTCATTCGAATCCGACAGGCAAACAGTAAAGTCGCTTTTCCCACGCACCCACCCATCTACGTCATTAAGAACTTTAATATAAAGTAGTAATCGTAGTATTACCATAGACAATGCTTAACGGCACCGACGGGTTAAATATGGCTGAAGTGCAGCGGAAAAATATATTTCAAGTAAAACCATATTATTTTGTATCATGATGAATTATGTAATAACAGTGCGATATATTACAATGAAACATTATTCAAAGTATTGTTATTTTTAGTTCTTTTGTAGTAACGTTGGACGGATCTCCAATATTCAAGGAGCAGGAGCCGGAATCATCGCCATTGAATTATGTTGTTAATAAATCGAATAAATGTTTGCCTGTGCGAATTAACACCCTTCTATTGTTTGTTATTCTTTTAGAATGTAACATTTATTGGTATAATTTGAAAACCTGAGGTTTTTTTTAAATTATTTTGGAGAATAGATCATAAATGTTTTACGTTTGTTTGAACAGAGCGAATTAAAACATAAATGGCTTTAACCAGCCAGGTCAAACCCCAAAACTGGAGCGTCGAATTAGGAGTTACCAACTCATAATTCGTTTTACGCATATTCAATCACGGGTATTTTAAAAACTCACCAAAAAACTATACTTTTAATCGGCACATATACATTATTATATGACCTGAACACCTTGATAGAGTTTTGATAAACGTCTTTTGTTTAGTGTAATATTTCCATCATTTGGCGCGGGTTAGATTCCTTAAAATGTGTGTTTTTTGTTTTGTCGTGTTTTGCAGTGTTTTATACCTAAAATCAACATTATATTCAATTATTGACACTGATTGTATTTTTTAGTATATATTTTCAATTGAAAAGAAGATTTTTTGATTGAAATAATATATTTTTTCATTGTTTATATGTTCACATGTGAGCCATATCAGAATATGTGTTCAATGTTTCTTCTTGTTTCATCGCCAGAACTTCTTTTTTAAATGTCAAAAAAACTTTTATTTAAAAAAAAAAATTATTAAATTAATAGTTATAATTAGCTTGGAAAACAAATGGTTAAGACAACAACAACAACAACAACAACAACAACAACACCACACCACCACCACCACCACCACCACCACCACCACCACCACCACCACCACCACCACCACCACCACCACCACCACCACACCACCACAACAACAACAACAACAACAACAACAACAACAACAACAACAACAACAACAACAACAACAACAACAACAACAACAACAACAACAACAACAACAACAACAACAACAACAACAACAACAACAACAACAACAACAACAACAACAACAACAACAACAACAACAACAACAACAACAACAACAACAACAACAACAACAACAACAACAACAACAACAACAACAAGGTTAAGAATATAAGTTGTAGCTTTGGAATATCGATCAAGCATTTAAGGAATTGTTGTCATTTAGAGATGCCAGTTTGCCCGTTCATTTCAAAACATTTTCAGAAAATAGTATGACAGTTATATCATTGGATTAGAATCACTTAACTAAGATCATGAGTTTATTGGACAAGGTCAAGCATTTTAAAAGCTATGGCGAAGATCAACATACTGAGTTGTTGATATCGCCGCAGATGTTTTTTACTGCATTAACTTTGATAATAATACAAATGATAAAAACAACAGTTGTTGGTGAATGAGTTATTTTATTTCATCTCAAAGTATATTTCTTATTCTGTGATTCAGTTTCCAGATTGTGAGTATACAATAATAGTCATTGAGCTGGCTATAGACCCCCAACCAGCCCTCCACCCCCTCCCCAACACACCCCAAGGCGAAATTTTTGTAGGGTATGATTTTCTGAAAATTCATACAAAAAGCTTCAAAATGAGACATGTGTGCCATCTGATCGTTGGGGCGTTTGTGTGTAACGCACGTGACAATAACGTTACCATAACAATTCCAGAACACCTTCAATAATTTTGAATATGAGTAAAACATGTGCAGATGAACACATACTACCTATATTTATGTTATTTATGAATTGTTTAAGTTAGACAGCTTTTTCAACATAATGCAAATATGAAAATATACTGTAGTTTACGTTACACCCTGTTCGTTAAAAACATAAATACATTTAATAATAACTAGATCGTAAGTTACCAAAAGAGGCCATCCCCACTCTGGGGGAATTTTGAAGGATATATTTCCCTGAAAGGGTATGCTTTTGCTACAAATGTTGAATTATGTTTGCCATCTGAGAGGGAGGATATAAGGGCGTGACATCAATTTGAAATACGTTACCATTATCATGTTTTGAAAATGTAATACTCAAACATTGTTTATATGCAACAAAACGGTACGTATATTTTATATTATTTATTAAACATGTTAAAAACCAAAATCTAACGGAAAAAAAAACATTCCAAAAGACAATGTTGTTTACGTTACGTGACACTGACACGAAATTTACGTTACCATTTAACGTTATTTGTCAAACATATTGAATGTTTCCAGAAATAAAGGCTCTAGTTCTTTACTGAAACAGTGACTATTTTAATAATAAAATGTTATTCAATAAATGAATATATAAAATAATGAATAAGTAACTAAAAAAAGTAATATAATTCGTTGTTTAAGTAAATAAATAAATATAATGTCTAAAAATAAAATAAATATATAATAAAATAAATATTTTAAAATGGCTCATAAATCAGAACAAATAGTAATTGCACAATAAACTACTGGGAGCTTATCCGTTATTGACAATGTGTTTTTTTTACTAGTTCTGGCATCTTCCCATACAATGTTTTTTGCTTTTGATACAAACCCCAAAGAATACTAATATTTTGTCCCCATCCAGTGTAAGTTAGTCTTGCCTTAATCTGATTACTATTATTTGGACAACACAATACTAATAATACTAACTCTTATCAAAGACAGACACAAAGAAAAATGACCTTGATATGCATTTATCTTCACTCTAACGCATATTCCAATGTCCTTTGAGTATGACCATTGGAACTACGCCAGACACATTCCAGTATATTTAATGACACCCTGAGTCTTGACACAACCCATCACCGGGTCTTCTCCAAAACAGGAGAATCAGTGTCCCTCTTCCACATGTCACATAACTACTCAAAAACTATCAATCAACATGCACATTGTTAGGATGAACTGTATCCATCCCAAACAAAGAACAATGAGAAAGACTTGAGAAGATCCTCATAATCTTTCACAAATCCAATTCCGGGTTGATATCAATAACTATGAGCTATACATCCGATCGTCCGTATTTCAGCATAGAGAGATGTAGATGATGATCTATTTCAGCATCAGGCTGAGAAGACCATGACATATGTGTCAATGACTTGTTAATTGACACGCCGACCCGATCTATAACACACTATATTTGGTTAATTGGTTCCCTTATTAATCAGGTATAAGACAGATCTTAAGTTGACGCTATCATATCCTCTAGGATCATTACCATGGTCCCTTACAACAGCTGATGGCAATTCAGTTAGAACTGACAAAGCCAAATTGCTCCACTGCTTAGATGTATCAGTTGAGCCGGCTACACAGCGACCTACCGAATGTGTGTGTGTGTGTGACGGTAACGCAACACCTCACAATCAGCCCTCAGTTCCTGGTACGTTTGACGATTTGGCAGAGATGGTGTTTGACATACTTACCAAAGCACATTGAGTCGACTTTGTGACAGACACTTGTGTCCCTAGATCTATCAAGTATCTGTGTGCAAGAGGCAATGTGAAACCCCAGCTTTCCTGTTGTCAGGGCCGAAAACGAAGACTTATTGTGATTTGAAGAGTTACATGAGTAATCGCGACAATACGACACAATTCATTAATCGCATTTTCAATCGGTGGAAAACGGGAAGATATACGTTTTCGCGAAAATGCAAAGGCCACAACTAGAGCTTTTTTTCCGCCGTCTCAATTTTCTATAATCATGTATTTGAACATGAATACTTTCAAGTGCTTTTTCACAATACTTACCAACATTAACCAGACGCAGAAACAAATGAGAGAAGATAACGTTATGAATTTGACTGGACTTATTGTTGATATTGCGTCACAATAGTTGATTGACATCATGTTCATAGAGTCTGACACTGAAGAAGGAAGTAATAATGGGTGGGAAGATATGGCAGCCAACAAACTGATTGATACTGAGTTTGAAGAAAGTGATGACAATGTATAGAGGAATTATGAGCTCAAATGGTGTAATATATTTCCATGAAAATGCATGCTATCTTATAGAGCTATACATTTATATTTGTTAGTAACGTAAGTAAAGTTCAATTCATTTTGGGAATATGTTGAAATTGCTTAAATTGTTACATTTGATTAATATGTGAATACATTAGCAGTTAAAATTGTGCATATAATTTGCTATTTTTCTTTGAATTTGGTAACGTAAAAAATACGAAAGAGTCGTGTAAATTATATACAAACTTCATTTCATTCAATGTTTGCCTAAGTATAAACAATATATAAAGGGAAAATAAAGATATATATCCATGTTTTATTTGATACTTAGTTGTGGTATTTAAATAATATGATGCAAACGTAACTGGTAACGTACGTAACGTTTAATACATGAGGTAACACATATTAGCTTGACATAATTTCATGTCTGTTCAAACATTGTTGTTACCATCGATGATGTTTAGAGGAATATTGTAATAAAATCTGTATAAGCTTTATAAGCTAACTGACCGAATTTTCTAGAGTTCTAATAACATACGGAAAATTATTATTAATTATTTAAAAAAAAATACACAATGTAACGGACAATACAAGAACCAAACATTGTTCACATAATGGATACGTATGTATGTTATAACTAAGATGTTTAAAATAATTTTCGGATATAAAATACTTATCTTATTTTCTTAATTTCTTAAACCAAACACCTTCATTCAACAAGGTAACGTAACTTAAGGTAAAGTAGGTTTAATAATGCAGGTATCAAAGGCATAAACATTAAGTGAAACGAAATTTTGTAGTTAAAAAAGCTTAAATAATGTTCAAAATGAGTTGTTACAATCAATTATGTCTAAAGGAATGTTGCCATAAAACTTTAATAGTATATTCGATTATTTTTTTCTAATTTCTTTTAACATGTGGAAAATAGAAACTGATTTAAAAACTCACAATGTAACGGACATTACAAGAACCTAACATTATTAACTTCATGGGAACGTATGTCTGTGATATCTGTAAGGTTTGGAATAATTTTCGGATGTAACATCATTAATGTTCTAAAAGTCTTACGTTAATAAACTTAATAAAACAAGGTAACGTAAATTACGGTAACGTAGGCTTAGTAATGCAGGTATACAAGGTATAAAAAGTAAATAAAACCAACTTTTGTATTATAATATGCATGAATTATGAAAACAATTTAATATACAAACCCTTTCTTCCATACATGTTTAGTCTTCAAAATGCAGTGAAATTAATTATTGTTGTATAGGTAACGTTTCTCCTACTGGCTTACAGCCTATAAGGTGATTTAAGGCAAACGTCGATATTTAACCCATTTTAATGGAGCGTCAACGTCATTGAAACGTTCATGACGTTGACGTCACGACCGGTACAGTTTAAAAACATTATTAAATTTATTTATTATGTTTGTTACTAACGATTTAAAGAACTATTTGCAAATGATTTAAACTTCAAATCGGAATTGTAATCCATACAGTATGGTTTTGGCGACCATATTGTTTTGGTGACCCTCTATGAAATCTACTGACCCACGTGACCGCTCTAATCCAATGTAATTCCTAGGATTTTGTGCGAGGTACAATAATATGCCATGATACCAAACTATATATGATTTTATGATGATTGACATTGTACAAACGTGTAAAACTGTGTCTGCAACTTCATTCTATTGCATTACCAGTCCATGGCCAGTGTGATATTTTCATACCAGTACATGGCCAGTGGCGTATGGTCTCAGTTTCTAAATAATATGATATGCCCTAAACGAGAAAACACTGGGCGAAATAAATAAAATGGAATTTAGTTTGAAGCAAAAGTTATGACGTCTGCGTATCACAAGTAAAAGTCAAAATACTAAATTAAAAAGCAGACAACATATCCTAAGGTTACGGAAGCCCTGGAGGGACTTATTAATTATTAGTTATTACTTATTTCTTATTACTTATTTCTTACTACTTATTTCTTATTACTTTGTAAAGGGCGGGTTAGTGAAAACATGGCGGATATCTCGTTAGTTATTTACTATATTATTTACTGTTTATTTAGCATACTGACCAATCTAAGCTGTACTCACGTAGGACGTGTTATGTTCTTCACGGGTGCTGGTGCGGCCCAGTGGACAGCGCGGTGGACGAGAAACCGGACAACCCGGGTTCAAGCTTCCCCAGTGCCACTGAGTTTTGTCGGTATGTTAATATTGGGCAAGACTGCCGATGGGGACGTACTATTCACCACAAATTGACTGACGCATAGAAAGATAAGAGAGTTTGCTCTCAGAGAGGTAAAAGCTTTTTTGGCATAGCACTGAACAGGGCGGTCCCTTGCATCGGAGTATAACCTCCAAGCACTTTAAAAATCATAGGAACCTATTCGACAGTAAGAGTATGGCAAGTTCCCGGATACTCTCTCTACATCATACGGTGTCAGACCAGTCAGGAAATACTTCCGGGTCGTAGTGTGCTGAAATAGTTCCTTGAAAGAATCCAAAGTTTCTAGTTTGCATGTGTTTTTCCCAAGATTAGTTTCTATTTCATTGTTAAATCTAACCTGAGGTTAAAGTAGTATGTCTGTTGTCATGAATAGTAAGTATTTTACTGTGTTTGTCAGGTTTATTTCTTTGGAGAGTATGAGCACAGAGGTTAGGTAGATATGTGGTTTTGACAGATGTTTATTTCAAAATACGCATAGTGTGAATGAATGACGCGAAATGTTGAAAAACTGAATCGGTGTTTTATTCCAGATATGGGACCGTTTGCTAGCCAAATGTGTTTAATACACAGAATAAAAGTGTATTTAAGCGAACGAATGTTGTGGAACTTGTGACTGATCTCCAAATATAGCCTATATTGCATTGTGTTCAATGGGCTGATCTTGACCGGTCTGACACCTAGATGGACAAAATGCATTTTTCTTATTAATGGCCAAATCCAGTTGATTTTTTCTGTGGAAGCTTGCAGCTGAGTGAGAAAAAAAAAGTTGATGTTAAATTTTTGAATTTTACAACAGAACATGTTTTTTTGCAATTGAAATAGAATGTGTGTGTTTTAGGGTGGAATTTGGGGGTCCTAGTGATTTGGAGTGGCCCTAAAGCACTTTAAGTAGGCTCTCAAGTGTCTTTAAGTGGATTAGTGGCAAAAGGTCATAGATCTGTCACAAATCCTACACCAAATGGCAATTTTATTATTTTAAGGTACCGTATGAGGCTAAAATCTGAAAATGTATCGGTACTGACATTTTGACATGACGCGACTCTAGGAGGAGTCTTACTTTGTATCGAAAGCCTGAGAAGCTGTACATTTTGTACGCGATGATGGGTTTTACAATCTGAAACTGAAATATACAGAAATTTGTGGAATTTAGCATTTATTTTAGTTTTTTGTTAAACATGGTGTTAATCCCACCCATTTTTCTTCATTAATTCAGAAGAAATCACTATGCAATGGCATACAATTGTAATTTAACACATTAATTTGGTATTTTGTTAGAGATAATGGTATAATCCACTGAAATATATACTATTCTGGTGTGTGATTCAGTTTGTCCTGCTGTTGTCCAAGACTTGAATGTATTAGTGGCCTTTAAAACTGCTACAGGCATATGGGGTAGGCTTAGCTTTTGAGTCATTACTTCAATTTTGTCTCTTTTTTCTGGCATTTTATAGCCCAACTGTATATTTTATTGGACATTGTGCATGTAAATGTGCTCCAAAGCAGCCTGATGGTCTATTGTGTGCCTCAAAATTGTTGGAATTAAACAGAATGTCTGTTTCTCCATAAAAAATGAAGAAATTTCATGCATGAGTGATTTTGATATCTATACCTCACATTATGTGTATATTTTAGTTTGGTATATAGAAGGCAATGTTTGAAAACTTTACTTGATGGAAATATACCAAACGGTTAATTTATTTTGGCATTTTTTCTAGTTTTGTATAACGCGTCTTAAAATCCTTGATTTCTATTAGCCGAATGGGTCTTTGCATGCAGGAATTGAACCGAAAAGATAATAGGTCCTTGCCAAAGCATCTGATTTTCCATTCGGTCAACCTTTTTGGTCAGTTAGATGTATTCGATAACTATTTTTGAAAAATGTCGCGACTCTTTTAGGTGTCAGACCAGTCAGGAAATACTTCCGGGTCGTAGGGTACTGAAATAGTTCCTTGAAAGAATCCAAAGTTTCTAGTTTGCATGTGTTTTTCCCAAGATTAGTTTCTATTTCATTGTTAAATCTAACCTGAGGTTAAAGTAGTATGTCTGTTGTCATGAATAGTAAGTATTTTACTGTGTTTGTCAGGATTATTTCTTTGGAGAGTATGAGCACAGAGGTTAGGTAGAGATGTGGTTTTGACAGATGTTTATTTCAAAATACGCATAGTGTGAATGAATGACGCGAAATGTTGAAAAACTGAATCGGTGTTTTATTCCAGATATGGGACCGTTTGCTAGCCAAATGTGTTTAATACACAGAATAAAAGTGTATTAAAGCGAACGAATGTTGTGGAACTTGTGACTGATCTCCAAATATAGCCTATATTGCATTGTGTTCAATGGGCTGATTTTGACCTGTCTGACACCATACACATGTTATATTTGAGTACACCCTTAACTTGTTATAGTTCGATGCATCATATATAAACATGTTATAGATGGATGCATCATAATCATGTAATAGTTCGACGCACCCCATAACATAGTGTAGTTGGATAAAGATACACATATTATAGTTGGATACATTCTAAACATCTTATTGTTGAATGCATCATAAACATGGTATAGTTTGTTATAGGTGGATACATCAGTTGGATACATTATAATATTGCTATAGTTGGATGCAGCTGTATGTATCATAAACATGCTATAGTTGGATGCAGTTGTATGTATCCTAAACATGTTATAGATGGATACAGTTGTATGTATCCTAAACATGTTATAGATGGATACAGTTGTAAGTATCCTAAACATGTTATAGATGGATACATCATAAACATGCTATAATTGGATACAGTTGTATATATCATAAACATGTTATAGATGGATACAATTGTATGTATCCTAAACATGTTATAGATGGATACAGTTGTAAGTATCCTAAACATGTTATAGATGGATACAATTGTATGTATCCTAAACATGTTATAGATGGATACAGCTGTATGTATCCAAAACATGTTATAGATGGATACATCTTAAACATGTTATAGTTGGATAGGATACAACTGTATGTATCATAAACATGTTATAGATGGATACAGTTGTTTGTATCCTAAACATGTTATAGATGGATACAGCTGTATGTATCCAAAACATGTTATATATGGATACATCCTAAACATGTTATAGTTGGAACTAAACATGTTACATTTGGATGCAGTTGTATGTATCATAAACTTGTGGATACATCATACACATGCTATAGTTGGATACATCCTAAACATGCTATAGTTTGGATGCAGGTGTATGTATCTGTATCTATAGTTGGATACATCCTAAACATGCTATAGTTGGATGCAGATGTATGTATCTGTATCTATAGTTGGATACATCCTAAACATGCTATAATAAACAGTTGAATGCATTATAAACATGTTATACACGTTATGACATTTGTTTATACCCATTTGTACGGAAGCCCTGGAGGGACTTATTACTTATTACTTATTTCTTATTACTTATTAGGATGATTAAACAATGTGCAAAGCGATTTAACCATGTTTATAAAGAAACGATATATCATTTAGTATGTAATCAAGACATTGATGTTCTCTTATGTGACTTGTACAACGGAAACTGCAGGTGTACAATTGCAATATGTAATGTACGTGCCTGGTATGAACATGGACCTCAGGCATACACATGTTACAACGATATCAATCACAATCAATACAAAACAAACTGTTAAAGCAGTTTGTCTCCAGAATAAAAATACTTCAGACATTCGCCGTATGTGACTATGTGACAATATATATATATATATACGCTAATTAGTAAAATAAGATCTAGCATATACTATTAAAGTACTCAATGCTGATTGGTTACTGAGAATGCATTTTGTTTCCTATCAATTCCTCTGACGTCAGGTCCATTAACCTTTAAGATGACTATTTTCAACACTAGAAAAAAAAAGCTAAAGTACATAGTATATTATTTTAAAGCAAAGTTACGTTCCAAGAAAACATTTAAATTGTTCACATGACGGTATCGCTGATTTTCAAGTCCCGCCAACAAGGTATTGGTCTGGCACAATTTAAAATAGCTGAACAATTTTTGTTTTAAGTTTATACAGATACAACTGACGTCACGTAACGTAAATGGAGAACATTTTAGTTTAAACTTATTAATTTTACATCGATTGTAACGAAATAACTTATTTGAATCACTATCGATGTTTTCCTGGGTAGAACCTGTACTAAGCAAATGCAGATAAAGTGTCTTGCTCGGGGACACAACGCATATGGCAATGGCGGGGATCGAACCCACGACTTTCCGATTATGGGACCAACGCTCGACCTCTAGACCACAGTGCTCCACTCAAATTTAGCGTTTAGATATTAAGTTTACATTATGTTAGTACATTAGTAAATGGAGTATATATGTTTAATAGGCAAAATTGACAAATGTATTTTGAATCATCCAGTAAATATTCATTCTGGGTTCAAACAGTATATGTACATTGCACCAGAAAAGTATAGTTTTGTTCAACTTGAATTTCGGCGATATTATGATGTTTACAGCGGGTTCATGGAATGGTATTGTGTTTTGGGAATTAATACAGTTGTAATTGTTTTATAAGTTTTTATTTTCTTTTAGAAATGAAACACAAGTTCGGAATATAAAAGGAGTGAAGCTGCTTTAAGCAGTACTATCGGCTGGAAATAGGTCCTTAAATCAGCCATACCTTTTATGCAGCATCTACCAACATGATAAACCAGGTGAGCGCATCGGACCTAGTTGGGTCTCTGGTATGGTTATATAAGAACAGAAGGCCAAATTACAAAATATTGTAGACGAGACTTTAGTCATGAACGTGTGGATACTTATATTGTTACTGTGCTGTGCCATGTCAGTAGGTATGTATTTGTATTTGTGTGTTTAGGGCAATCCATTTACCAGCAATTTTTATCACAGTATAGTATATCTTTAGTTTAAAGACAAAACTGGCATTTTAGAACTTTGAATAATTTCAAATATATGCATAGCGCTACATTGGAAAATGATCTTAGACTAAATCTAAAATTTAAAAGAATATTATTAAAATCATGTGATAAAAATATTCAAACTTACTTGTTGTTGATGTGTTACTATGTCGGATTCATTCCAAACAGTGTAAATAAATAAAGCTTACGTTAAATGCTGTGGTGTCGAATTTGTTCCATTAGTTACAAAGGGGATGTTACAATGTCCAACGACACTACGTTACATTTCAGTACTGGCACAAAGCAGACGTTGTCCGAGACGGGCGGCAATACAGATAGGATTTTGCCCGCCTCGTTCGAGATGCACGAGGAGGGGTGGAACGTGCATCGGAAGTCGCTGTTGTAGGTCATGTCCATCCGGATATAGGAGGATAAGGACTACTTGCAATCCAAGGAGTGCTTGCAGACGAGTCAGAGGAAGGTGTTACGGTAGAGCCTGTTGTTTACGTCGCAACTAACTAAGTGGAGACTATCAGAGAAATAAAATACAGATAGTCAAAACTGAAGTGTGGCATGGAGTAACTATATACTTGGCTTTAGCTAATAAATCATGAACTTTATAATGAAATGACTCGAGGCGCAAACACAATGTTAATGTCAACAGTTGAAGGATATGTACAAGGTTGTTGCATCATGCTTCAGCAAAAACATATTTTAATGTGTGAATAAGATAATTGTAAAATGTAAACAACTCTACGCGTGTGAACTAGAAACACTTATTGATAAATAAAACAAATTATAATTGTTGTTATTGTTGAGTTTTCCATTTTTTATTTCCGTATCCATGAAAGTGTCAACATAAGTGTATTACTATATAGCTTCAGCTTAATACGACAGTATCCATACATGGTGTTGCGTACCTGTATATAACCATACATGGTGTTGCGTACCTGTATATAACCATACATGGTGTTGCGTACCTGTATATAACCATACATGGTGTTGCGTACCTGTATATAACCATACATGTTGTTGCGTACCTGTATATAACCATACATGTTGTTGCGTACCTGTATATAACCATACATGTTGTTGCGTACCTGTATATAACCATACATGTTGTTGCGTACCTGTATATAACCATACATGTTGTTGCGTACCTGTATATAACCATACATGTTGTTGCGTACCTGTATATAACCATACATGTTGTTGCGTACCTGTACATAACCATACATGTTGTTGCGTACCTGTACATAACCATACATGTTGTTGCGTACCTGTACATAACCATACATGTTGTTGCGTACCTGTACATAAACATACATGTTGTTGCGTACCTGTACATAATTATACAAGTTTTGTGCCCCTGTACATAACCATACATCGTGTTGCGTACCTGTACATAACCATACATGTCTTTGTGCAACTGAACATACAAATACGTGAAACTTCAATTTAGACAAAGGAACATGTGAAATAATAACTGTTTAAACGTAAGCGTTTGGAACTACGTCATGTATGACATATTTATAGTTGTAGTTAGTTATAACTTTGAACACAAAACTATAGAAATTGAATAATTTAACCAACATAATTATATGTGTATTGCAGAAATTAAAAAGTTATATAGAGTCAGTCACTGTGTTCAAATTGTATTCCTAAGAAACAGAAACAACAAAAAGCAAGAAACTAACAACAACGTGTTAATAACAAACACTAACTTCACATTTTGTAATACAGCTTAAAAGTATGGGTTGACGGGTTGTATGTTTTATCTAGTAATAGGCTAGTCCTTAAAGCTGCATACATTATGCTTTAATCGCACGCCTCTGTGTAGTTATTTGTAATTTCATGTTCGTCAGCTCATGATGGAGTCGGATATTTACGCAATCAAATTTAAAGTTGGATGAGCTATGCCTATCTCGATGTTTAAATCAAATAACGCGATGAGACCATACTCTATCTAATACATACAGACTGACTCACTCTATCTAATACATACAGACTGACTCACTCTATATAATACATACAGACTGACTCACTCTATCTATTACATACAGACTGACTCACTCTATCTAATACATACAGACTGACTCACTCTATATAATACATACAGACTGACTCACTCTATATAATACATACAGACTGACTCACTCTATATAATACATACAGACTGACTCACTCTATCTATTACATACAGACTGACTCACTCTATCTAATACATACAGACTGACTCACTCTATATAATACATACAGACTGACTCACTCTATATAATACATACAGACTGACTCACTCTATATAATACATACAGACTGACTCACTCTATCTATTACATACAGACTGACTCACTCTATCTATTACATACAGACTGACTCTTCCGCGAATTAGGCCTCACATTATGCATTCCAGATAAACACTTGTATCATTACTTATTTTCTGGCTTGAAATCACCCCCTCACCGCTATGGCTTTAAATCCTCATGGGACGAGGAATCTGTATGTGATGAAGCTATCCAGCTGCCTTTCGGAACATCGGTGGTTCTACCCAGGTGCCCGCCCGTGCACGAAAATTGCCCGGAGGTGCACATAGGGTTTTTCTCCATCAAAGAAAGCTGAAATGTCAGCATATAAAGTTCAATTAATAAAACAACTGAAAAAAACAATGCAATTGTGTAATAGGACTTTACATATCAAAATAAGTAGCATTTTTAAACTGCACAGACGACGCGCGCATTATTTTCTAGCAAATTATAGTTCCCCAAGATCATTACATTTTCCTATTTATTTAGAAATTGACAGATCACTTATTGTTTCTTCATTGAGCGATCGGAAAGCGCAATGCATCATTGTCGGAAAATGCCTAAAGCTACGTCTATATCGTGTTGAGTTAAGTAATGTGGCAATATATAGAGTCTCAGTATGTGAGTGAGAGGTGGAAACAGATAATTATACCGAATATGACGTAACCCATCTTCACGTAGCCTACATCCAGTGTTAACTCATCATACGTCACCCACCACCATGCAGTTTGCATCCAGGTTTCAGTTCACCTAAAACAAGTCATTTTCCGTCATGATTCCTGCAATCAGTGATAAACCTCATTATACGACGTCCATTACCACCATGCAGCCTGCATCCAGGGTTAATTCACCTAAAACACGCCATCCTCCACCACGCATCCTGCATTAAGTGATAAATTCACCTCATTATACGACGACACCTACCACCATGCAGCCTGCATCCAGGGTTAATTCACTGCCTAAAACACGTCATCTTACATCATGCATCCTGCATTAAGTGATAAATTCTCCTCATTATACGACGTCAATTACCACCATGCAGCCTGCACCCAGGGTTAATTCAACTAAAACACGACATCCTCCATCATGCATCCTGCATTCAGTGATAAATTCTCCTTATTATACGATGTCACCTACTACCATGCAGCCTGCATACAGGGTTAATTCTCCTAAAACACGTCATCTTCTATCATGCATCCTGCATTCAGTGATAAATTCTCCTCATTATACGACGTCACTTACCACCATGCAACCTGCATCCATCCAGGGTTAATTCACCTAAAACACATCATCATGCACATGTTTTTCAATCAATTTTGAAAGAGTAGGTAAAATTGATATTGGCCTATAGTTATTTACATCATTTGATGAACCTTTTTTAAATAAAGGATTAACTTTTGCGCATTTCCATTCATCTGGGAAAACACCTTGTTTTATACTACAATTTATAACATACGTAAGACTATTTGATATAACATCGGCTGATAATTTTAAAAGTTTTGGCCCTATTTGGTCAAGTCCTGTAGCTTTGGATACATCTAAATTATTTAACATTTTACGCGTTTGGGATTCCGTAATCAGAGGAATGTGAAAATACATATGATCAGGAACTTTTGTTTTTACAAAATCATTTACTTTATCAAAATTTGAAGTTGGTATAGGTTCTTTTAAGTTAGCGGCTACGTTTACAAAAAAGTTATTAAAAGTATTTTAAAAGTATTTGCAATATCTTGGTTATCAGTAATATCTATTCCATCTTTATGAATGCTTTTTATTAAATTACAGTTGTTTGTCTTTTTTGTAGACGCACCATGTTCTTTAAATATTTTCCAAACTGTTTTAGGGTCTGATTTTCCTTCCTCAATTTTTCTTTCATAAGATTCTTTTTTAGAATTATCTATCAATGTACAAACTTTATTTCTTGAAACTCTGTAGTTATCCATATCATTTTTAGCCTTAAATTTATCACGTTCTTTAATTTCATATAAAATATCAGGTGTAAACCAATCTGGTTGTTTTATGTGTTTAACTCTGTGAATTCTAATTGGGACGTGATTATCTACAACACTTGAAAAATTAGACACCCAAGTGTGAAGTACTTCATTAGTATCAGTGATTTTTTCTTTATAATTTAACTTTCTTGTACATAGGATCGGATAATGATCGCTAATTCCTATTTTGGGCACGCTTACATTACATATATTTTGATCACAATTAGTATAAATGTGGTCTATTAAAGTTTTTGAAGTTGAACATTCACGCGTCGGCTGCTTAATTAACTGTTTTAATCCTAGTGATAAAATATAGCTAGACCATTCATCATTTATTTTGGAATTTAATAAATCTCGATTTATATCGCCTAAAATTAATATTTCTTTTTCTTCAAGTTGAACCTTTTCTATATGAGTGTCAAATATTTCTTTCCATGCAACTTTAGATTCTGGATGCCTGTAAAGTGAACCAATTAAAAAAGATTTACATTTAGTTGGCATAATTTCTAACCAAATTATTTCTATATCATCTCCTTCTAAATCTAATCGTCGTATGCAATTTACGTTTTGTTTTACATATACTGCCAAACCTCCACCGCCATTGAATAAACGGTCGCGACGAAAAGGTACTTGATATCCATCTATATGAAATGTTTCAGTTTTATGGTTTTCATTGAATTTCGTTTCACTTATACCCATTATATCTATTTTGTTTTTCTTAGATGTTAGCATTAATTGTAATTCATCAAATTTAGAAGACAGTCCAGCTACGTTTAAATGACCGATGGTTAAACCTTTTTTATTATTTAATCCTAAATTAGTTAAATTTATGTGTTCCGAAATATTTAAGATAGTAGCGTTAGAGTTTTCATAAACATTTGGAAAATTGTCACAATTACACTCAATTTCTTGGCAAAGTGTGCATATATGATTTAAAACATCATAACTATTTTCATGAACAAATACATTTGGAATATAATGTTCGGCTTCATTGCCATCATCCTAGTTCCAACATCGATCCTGTTTATGTCCCACGAGCCCGCACCCCCAACACTTGACAGGAGCCCTGTGCCGACAGTCCTCTGTCGCATGGCTAGATTCGTCGCAATTCATGCATCTATTGTGGTGACGCTGTCCCCTGAATGGGTGTCGTCTATATTGCCGATTAGATTGGTGCCCAAAAAAGTTTTTGTTTGTCTGGGAACACACATTTGGTGTAATCTTCAACGATCGGTGTAGACGTGTGAAAAGTCGAAAGTAAGCGCTTAGTGCCTGGCCGAGATAGGTGAATAGTGTCATGTTCATTTAGATAGTGCATCAACAATTTACCGTTTTGATCATGGAATGCTCTGTAACAGTCTACAATTTCAGTTTTATGATGAATAGAAAGTCGCTCTATGATCTTGTTAATTGGATTGACATCCACATCTCCTCTTGGGCCAATTTTACTTAAAATAAGTTTGCACTCTTCATTTCCGGCTTTTATTAGCGCAATTAGCTGGTCATACTTTTCTTCTATCAACTCAAAGTCTGTAGTCCTGGACAGGTCATTCCCGCCTATATATATAATGACTGTGTGGAATTGAGTCAGATCATACATCTCAATGTCTCTAATTAGCGTGTTTATTGTTGCACCTGACACGGAATGTTTGTGTAAGTTGTTTTTAAGACCCTTAACATTCACTCCATGCAGTATAGAATCTCCCATCATTAACACCTTTTTCCCTGAGTGTGATTTATCAGTCATTTCTGTACGCGCTGTCGGGGGTCTCTGTGGTGGTGTCTGTGGAGATATATCATCAGCACAAAATAAGGTAGTTGCATCATTTGATGTTCGTCTGTCACTAATTACTACCTTGATCGGCTGCTCAGATAAGGTTTCCCCTGCAGTTACTGGGGTACCTATGTTTCCATTTTCACTCATTCTACTACCCATCATTATTTCAGGCGAGGCATTTCCAGGTGCCTTGTTTGTAGAGGATGACTCCCTGTTGAGAACAGCGGCGTATGTTGGCCTTTGATGTTGAATATATCATTTTATATACGTAGTTTTTATTGGCTGAAAAGCAGTCACGTGAAAATCATTAGTATGAACTATTGACTTGAAAACGTGTTCAAACGTGTCCAATCCGGTTTAAACCAGACGTGCGAGTCAATAGTTCTCTTACCGAGTCAATAGTACTTCCAGATCATTCAAGCGCTTTATTACCAATGTCAATTATTTACCATAAGCGCTCAATGAGCTAAAAGTTACAGACAGTGTCCCTTTAACTTTGTTCAAGTTTACCAAGTAATACGTCTGTGATTACATATGATAAGAATTTTTTTATTTTATTTTGTTTATTCATATTGTTAAAGAAAACATTGCTTGTGCTTGCCTAAACCTGAGTGATACTGAGCACTATCTAGCTTCATAATATTGACAATGGGAATTAAATAACATACAATTCCATGATAAGTGGATATGTCATTTTATTTATAAAATGACTTAACATTATAATACATTTAATGTTTTGTGAAGTGTCATAATAACATAATACGATTAACCTTATAATTATTATAATGACTAGAATTGACTAGATTGAACATTTCACAAAATAACTTTTGCAAAATACATGGAAAACATTCTCATATAAAAAAAGGTGGGCAACGTTCCGCCGCCCACATGCAACAATACATATTATCAGCAATCTGGTAACAAAGCAGAAACAACAGTACATATTATCAAAAATCTTGAAACAAATTTAAAAAAGCAGGAAAAACAGCAAGCCCATGGTATACATATAATGTGAACATCCCTACATACATTACAATTTAATAAGCAATCGGACCCACTGTTTACACAACTAAACATCTGTGTGGTAGAAAGGGTAGGTGGTGGGAAACAAATTTGATGAAAAATGTCAGCGTAATTTCGGTGTGTGGGTAAACAAAGGATCCTATTTTAGTGTAGAGCGCTGACCACGTGATGTCTGGCCCAGTCTGATCATGTTAACACGAAGGATAAGCCAGTAACCACAAGGATTGCATGCTGTTTACCCACACAAACACAATTATCTACAGTAATTATCTTTTGTTTTTGCCTAAATCTGAGTTATTCTAAGCACTATCTAGCTTCATCTATGGAGCTTGTTTTGTCTATGCAGCTTGTTTTGACAATGGGAATTAAATAACATACAATTCCATAATAAGTGAATATGTCATTTTATTTATAAAATGACTTGACATTATTATACATTACTGACTAGATTATAATGTTATATGTTTCGTGTCATAATAACATAATATGATTAACCTTATAATTATTATAATGACATAATGACTAGATTGAACATTTCACAAAATAACTTTTGCAAAATACATGGACAACATTCCCATATAAAAAATAACTTTCCGCCATTCAAATGCCCACTCAAAGACGATGAAGCTAGATAGTACAAAAAACCTTTAGCTGATAAGACACAAAGGAGTGTGTCATAAAATAAGTAACAAACAGTTTCTTTCAGGCAACTACATCCTACTACGTAATGACGGTATAGATACATGAACCAGCCGAACGCTGACATCCATATCATACCAATCATATTAATATAAACATATTAACACTACATGAATAAGTGTCCAACATACATATGTAAATGAAAGACCAGTCTGACACTGAGCCCTTCTAAAGCATATGTTTAATTACGCAAATCAACACTGAATTACAACGAAAGCCGAGGCAATATGATATAATTGTGTAAGGCGTCTGAATTACAACGAAAGCCGAGGCAATATGATATAATTATGTAAGGCGTCTGAATTACAACGAAAGCCGAGGCAATATGATATAATTGTGTAAGGCGTCTGAATAACAACGACTCATCTTTCGCACCAAATCATCAGAACATCCTAACTGAACAGCTGCAGATGCTGCCCCTATGCGAAAAGAATGTGATATATACCTATTAGGATCTAATCCCAAGAATATCACAATGTATCTGAATTTCTCCGTCACATAACCATAGGATACCGGAGTCCCATCTAGAAATTGAAACAGGGGGCCATTTGTATGCGTATGCAAATCGAGATATTCTTGCAATGACAACACGGGGCTTGCTTCTGGGCGACAGTTTTTGTACCCATTGTAGGAAATGTTACGCCCTTTCTTTGCATTAAATGATCCGCTACTCCGCCTGATGTCAAGCAGACTAAACCCATTCTTAGAAACAAACTATAAACTGTTGTAAAATGTTCCCGAATCAGAATATGTTCACCCCATCGCCTTTAACCGACGGTATCGCGTTTACCAACCTCTGAAATATAGACAAACTGAACGGAAGCCTCGTGTCAGGTTAACTACCTATCCTGAAAGCACCTTTAATAAAATAATTCACCAAGAACGATTGCATCGGGTCTGCGAAACGTAATAATGTGTGAACAAAACATATTGCATATGCCTGCGTTGCAATAGTACTGGCCGAATAACCAGAATCAAATAGCATAGCTAAATAATTAACATATGACACGATGCTATAGGCAACATTGAATGCAACATGCTCGAAGACATATAATTTACAACTTTGTCCCAGGCACGCTTATATGAATATTTGAACTATTTGCAAGTGACGCACTTATGACATTTGTGGATGTCTGCGTCAGATTCTTAAACAGGATTGTGGGCTTTGTGTCGGACATTGCTCTCACCATGGAGCCATTTTCCGCGCATTCTTAAATTGAAAACGTGAACATAATATTGAGTTGTACCGTTCTGGTTGATGTTAAAACCAAGTTGCCCATAATCATCCGGATAAATAAGAAGTAGGCAAAATGCATCCTGAATATCTGTCTTAGCCTGCGATCACAATCCTGTCTGCGAATAGAAAGTACAAAGCAACTCTGGAAGCAGATACAATACATTGTTTTCCATAGTTCGACCTATTCTGGGCATCCACCAGATCTGATTTCAGTGACTGTGTTTACATTCTGTCAACGTTAATGAAATCAGTTGGCAATGAAATCAGATAATACCAGGCATTTAGCCGCAGGAACGGAAGTGCGAACGATACACGATGCGTTATCTGATAAACACGAGTAACAGCGAAAATGAATCAGATACATCACCATAATTAAAAACATATTAATACGAGAAAGTTTAAATACTATATTAAGTATTGATTCTCTCTCTCTCTCTCTCTCTCTCTCTCTCTCTCTCTCTCTCTCTCTCTCTCTCTCGATTTGTACACGTACATGGTAGCAACATACACCCAGTTGACATGAATGTACATTATCGCCTACTATTATTAAATAGTGTCTGACTGCATATGACTCGGTCTTTAATATAGTGTACGCCGCACTCCCATACTTTTATAAGCGGTGAAATCAAATGTACAGATCTACAGTACAATATATGAATGAAATATACATAACTTATTAGACATCAGCTACCTTGGCTAGTGACCACAGCAGCACGGATGGTGTCGAAACAGCTTTCGGTTCTCCACGGATATCAAATGAGTGCTATCGGCTGCAGACAATTTATGTGGACGTTGATCATACTGCCTGCCGCCACCCGAACTGGCAGAAGCATGCATAATCTGTCGAGGTGAGGATGTCTTGATAAACCAATCGCAGTAAACCGGATAAAAGTCGTCCTTCGACTACAGCTCAAGAAACATTAATGGCGGATTCACGCCTTTGCCACTATGTCTAATCTTCAACGATCTGTAGGCAGATAATACACTAGTCAAAATTGCTAACCGATCACTTGTTATTTTCTTATTTATTTGTCTCAGAAAAATAAAATATATGTGAAATTGGAAATAAATGTATTGAAAAATGTTCTATAAGTAATCACATCAGTAAAGCAAAGTATTTTATGAATTTCAAAGAAGTTTATTGTATCGAAATTCATAGATACCAGTAATTTCAAAATTGACAAAAATCAATATCGCGTATGACAGCCGTTTGCGTGTACAACAGCTAAACAGCGTTGTCGCATGGAATTTATGTAGTTATGTAGAAAACGCTGAGGTATGTTATTCCAAACCTTGACAATGTCCCTTGTGAGGTCAGCAATATTTTGTTGCCTTGGTAACTGTCGCACACGACGGTCGATTTCGTCCCACACATGTTCGATTGGATTTAAATCCGGACTACATGGCGGCCACTCCATTATTCGAATGTTGTTGCCCTGAAGTAGCTGACGGGTAGTTCTTGCAGTATGGCAAGGTGCATTGTCTTGCATGAATGTCATCCCACGGTTAGCGCGAATATGGGGAATAAGCGTTGGTCGAAGTATTTGTTGCTGGTATTGGATTGCGTTCAGGTTTCCTCGAACAACCACCATATCAGTTTTAGTGTGCAAACTAATACCTCCCCAAACCATCACTGACCCTCCTCCAAAATGAGATCTTTCGTTGACGCAATTATCCGAATATCGTTCCCCATGTCGTCGATAAATTCGCTCTCTGCCGTCAGACTTCTGAAGATTAAATCTGGACTCATCTGTAAAGGCGACATTTGCCCAGTCTGCTCTGGTGAACCTCAAATACCTTCTGGCCCACTGAAGCCGAATTCGCCGGTGTCTTCCAGTCAATACTAATCCCACAAAATGTCTTCTCGCTCTCAATCCCATGATCCGTAGTCGATTTCGTACTCTTTGATCACTCACGTTTCTATTATGGACGCCTATTAAACGTCTGGCAATATCTGTCGCTGTTATTCTTCTATTACGAAGGTGTGTTACAAGGATGTAGCGATCTTGACGCTGCGTTGTCACACGTCTTTTTGGCCTTCGGTAAAGGTCATCAACACTTCCGGTGCGATTGCACTTGAGCCAAAGGTCGTAAATTGTTGAAAAACGTCTGTTGACTGTTCTGGCTACCTATAAATATAAAACAACTCATTCTTGCGACTTTTTCAGAAATAATGAACATGGTTAGACAGAATCATGTACGAACGAACAAACGAAGTGACGGACGGACGGACGGACAGACAAGTAAACTTATGAATAAACTAACCTGCCAGAAGGATGAGGAATATTATAATACACAATACTGGACTTGAAATAGAGAAAATAAAACGTTGAAAATCGATTAAATAAATTAATAAAAATGAACAAATTACGCAATGTCCTTTACCTGCCGAATCGAAGTACCAGCAATAATCATACCGACGGCCCGTCCACGCTCTTCCGTTGTCATCCGACGCATTTTTTATTTAATTTTTAGTAAGTTTTTGTTTGGGATTGAAACGATAAACAATTCCGAGAACACAAACACACGTTCAAATCTTACCTCGTGCAGCACGGGATAATAATGCGATTTCGCGCCAAAATAAGCCACGAGACCGGAAGTGCGGATTTTGAAGTTACAAAATGTATTGATCGTTTTGTTTGCTGCTCATATTTATTTGTATGAAATATCAACTCAAAATATACAATATTTGATATAATATTCCAAATAATAAAATGACCGGTTAGCAATTTTGACCAGTGTACACAGATGATCAGAACATAGAACATATCACACATGCATTCACTAACATCCTTTAATAGCTTTTCCAAATAAACTATATACAATCGACCGTTATGTACCTATACCAGGAACAAACATCACATATGATACATATACTCAGTTGCAAAAGAAAGTGTACACTTTGAAAATTTTACTTAACACCCTATCCTCTTTATCAAGCGACAATCCCTTAAAAATTCAACCTATTGAAATACAAATGACAATATGATAGTGATTGGCAATGGAATGATAAGAACGTTGGTACCAAACATGGAATATTCATTTTTGAATTTGTCAATTTAATTCTAAAAAATCTTTCAAGACTGTTTGATACCTATATCAAGGAACAAACTACATCACATATGATCAATATGCCGTAATGTGATATAGTTTGCTCCTTGGTATAGCTATATCCAGGTACAACAACATGAAATATGGTGTAGCGACTGTTATGTACCTACACCAAGGTACAACACCTCAAATATGGTATAAAGACTATTTGCTACCTATACCAAGGAACAAACTATATATGACAAATATGCCGTTCAATACCTATACCAAGGTACAACAAATCAAATATGATATATAGCCTGTTTGATACTTATACCAAGGAACAACTTACATCACATATGATACAAACACAGAACAATACCTACACCAAGGTACGACACATCAAGTATGATAAAAATACTTTTGATACCTATACCAAGGAACAAACTACATCCCATATGATAAATATGCCGTCCAATACCTATACGAAGGTACAACAAGTGTAGCGACTGTTATGTACCTATACGAAGGTACACATATCACATATGGTATACCGACTGCTATGTACCTATACGAAGGTACACATATCACATATGGTATAACGACTGATTGATACCTATACCAAGGAGCAAACTACATCACATATGATAAATATGCCTTTCAATACCTATACCAAGGTACAACAACCTGAAATATGGTATACCGACTGTTATGTACCTATACCAAGGAGCAAACATCAGATATGATACATATATAGTTCCATACCTATACGAAGGCGCAACAACATCAAATATGATATACATCACATACGATACATATACAGTTCAATACCTATACCAAGATACAACACATCAAATATGATATATATACTGTTTGATACCTATACCAAGGAACAAATTACATGACATATGATAGGACATATATAGTTCAATACCTAACCAAAGTACAACAACCTAAAATATGATATACACACGGATATGTATCTATACTAAGGAAAAAACATCACATCTGATAATACATATATAGTTCAAATACTTTATGAAGGTACAACAACGTGACGTATTGTACAGTACCATATACCAAGGTACAACAGCATCACATCTGCTACATAAACTGTTCAGTACTTAAACCAATGAAGGTTCAAAAACGTCACATATACAGTGCATATATCAAGGTACATACAATATTGCCCATTACCTACACCAAGGCAGTACATTTGGCCACTTTTCCATGTTACTGATAAACTGATAGTTGTTATTCTAAGCCAGCACACTGCCTCTGCAGTAAATAGACAAACATACAGCGGATGTGTGCACACTCGCTGAGTCATGTTTTACGCAAGCGTAAAATATAGCTGCCGAGAGGAAATAGCATATATCTGGGTAGGGACTGGTAACGAAGTTTAACATAATAACATATCAATTCACGGGTGTTAAAACAATATTGAAAAATAATGTTGACGTAAACACGCCACGACCGTTTTTTTTCCTTACCAGACACATTCTTCTCGAGTTTTACCATCGGTTGTTCCTACCAAACATTTTGAATCAAGGTGGGCGACCTCGCTTCTCTCTGTTCAAATACCTTGATTTGCCTTAAAATACTGATTACAATTCAACATTGGAGCACGACGTGCTAGAAGTACACACCAGCACAGAAATACAGGTGTTCACATGTAAGGGATGCGTGTGCGTTAGCGTGTACATTACAACAGACGTCTCAATGCTATCATGTGTAATTATAAGATTGCGTTATCAAAGTGAAAAACTCAAAGAAACTGTTCATTGCTACCTTACCATTACATGTGCAATTATGAAAACCATATAGGCAGCGAATAAACCCATCGACTAGTGTATAACACTGCGGTATTACGAGAATACCGCATTGTAAATGGGTATTATTCCATAAAAAGGTATTATTCCATTAAAATACAGATTTGCACTTATTCCATTCCAATACTTGCGTTTCATTCAGTTTCATTATGTTCCGTAAAAAATTCCGGACGTGAAGATCCCGGAAATATTGCCGCATTCTACACTTTAGTAGACTGCTCTACGAAAACGTCATTTGAGGCAATAAAACGGCAATGTTTGAACATTGAAAAATATGTGTTTATACCATTCAAGTTTTTTTAGACGTGTTCCCTAGGAATTGAAGTTGTAATGCCTGCGCTTATTGTCGTCTACATGATTCACAGTCTGTTAACCATAGACATATTCTAAAGCCATATAAGAATAACACTGGCTGTATGCGGTACATTGTAACTATGAATCAGTAAATTTAAAAAACACCAAACACAGTTAACAGTACATCGAATAAGAGATAACAGTTAATAAATGTACATCCACATATCAGTATACTGGGCCCTGATAACAGTACTAGCCCAATCATTATGATTCATGTTCCGCAAGACACACGACAAATATAACTTTTCCTTACCATTTTAATTGACGCAGCATGCAATCACGGATGCTCCTATAATATGGTGGATACCCTACCTCTGTATACAAATATATGCCGTCAGATGCATAAATAACGGCACTAGGATGCCACAATCCCGACTTATGTTTTAAAAAAAATAAATCTGTCTGTGTTCATCAAATGCACTTGCAGAGAAATATTAGCTTGAGCTACATGTAAATTACAATCGTTATATGGAATCACTTGTCTAGGCAGTATCTAACAACGATATATTCCTTTCGTTGTTTTCTTCCGACGCCGCCATATTTGTCGTGTATCACTGAAACGAAGAAAAAAGCATTGAAAGTTCACACCAAAAACACATGCAGAAGACATTCATATATAAATAAATACTTCCTGTGTATACGTTATGTTGTCATCTCATAGAATATATACCAATATACACATCTCATAGAATATATACCAATATACACATCTCATAGAATATATACCAATATACACATCTCATAGAATATATACCAATATACACATCTCATAGAATATATACCAATATACACATCTCATAGAATATATACCAATATACACATCTTATTGTTCGGCGCCCCTTGAGGGCGCCGGACATACTGTGGTAGTACTTTGACCTTAGGCATGGGGAATCAAAAGGACTGATAGTTGAGTATGTTTGGATTGTAATTAAACATGTTTAAATGGCATTTAAAGCATGCTATAAAACGCACCAGAATAAGATATAAAACACAAGAGATAAAACTGCTTAGCGATTTCTTGAATTTCTGTAAGAAATGATGCACCAATAATTCAAAAATTATACAAAATCATTTCATTAAAACGATGTCTCCCGCGTGCTTATCTCCCTTATAAAATCAAATGGTTAAATGCGTAATACGAATTTTAGAAAAATTTAACGAAATTTATCGATCGTAATATCTGCGTTTCAAATGTTTTCACATTGTTCTCGTTTTTAAATCGTTTTGATTAATTATTATTGGCAAATTACATTAAATGTTGCTAAGAAATGAGAAAATACGATGATATATCGGAAAGTTTTGGCATTTAAATTTCGTTTACGGGAAATCGCTAATTTTGTAATGCTTCATTTTGACTGTCAAATGCAGACAAATGTATTGAAAACGAAAGTAGATTTATGAGCGCAGACTCGGAATCAAAAATATTCAAAATTATGCGACTTCCAGTCGAAATGGTGTTATGAAAAGGGTGTAATAGATTTGTTTGAACCCATCCCCCTTTACTTTTGAAAATCCCCCCACATTTTTAGAGGAAGGGGGGAAAATCCCCCCTGCTTTTTAGATCCTAGATTGGACACTGCATTTTATATTGTTTTCCAAGCTGAACTGGCTTGTGCAAGATCAGCTTTACCATAGGCTGTCATCCATCTGTCTTCTTCTTCCATATTTTATCTCGATGTACATGGAAGATGAGCCTGGCATGTTCATGCCTTTTAGGCGCCATATAACCTTTTCATGTGTTGGTGCGCCTTAAAACCCCAATTCAATTCAATTCAGTTATACTGTTGCACATGCTATTGTTTGTCGGAGGTATAGTATTGGTTTGATTGGTTAAAATGGATAAATGATTGACAACTGGTGACATGTTAATTGCTACTGTCTGTATGTTAACGTAATGGTAATCACTGTTATCTCTCCACTCTGTTTTTTGTATAAAGACATAAACATGCTATACAATTATCTGAAACAATGTTTACAAAACAATTATTATTGTTATTATTATATTATTGACTCTTAGGAATCGTGTATGTATATACTGCAATTTCTGAATATGGAGTTTTTAAAATGGGTGAGGAGTTTTACCGTTTCGGGCAATGTAGTCCCCTTTAACTGCCTCAAATACAACTTAATTTGATAAGATGACTGACATGAACGTTATGTATACCGAGTAATATAACTTCTGATTGTGAAATAATGAAATAATTGTAATTGTATACAGTATAAACGTGTCTTTTTTGTAGGTTAACCGAAATATTATGCGCATTAATACACCAAAAATCAGACGGGGAGCTTTACGCACTTCGAGAATGCACTTCGAGAATGTAGTTCCTTTAACTGCCTCAAGTATAACTTAATTTCATAAGGTGACTGACATGAACGTTATATATACCGAATAATATAACTACTGATTGTGAATAATTGTCATTGTATAGAGTATGTACGTGTCTTTTTTTGAAAAAGGAACTGAAATACTATGTAAGTAAGTAAATATTTTATTATAGTGACATGTGTATACGCAAATAACAAACATTTAATACAAATGCATAGAGAAACACCCGGCCCAACGGACCTATAAGTCACCTTATAATTATAGTTTACAAGTAGTCAACATGGTTAAACATAATAGAAAATACTGTTATGAGCTCACAATGTACAATTTACAATACAATTAAAGTTACAAAGGGTTCATTCATAAATATTATATATATTGCGATAAATAGTGTCAGTTTAGTTCAATAATTGCACCACATGTTTACAGTTACGAGTTATATAACACACTTCTTCTAAAAAGATAAGCTTTAACAAGAAATTTTACAACTTTTCTTGTGTGGTTATGAATCAGGAAAATCAGTCTATTAGAGTCTGTCATGTTTTCATATATTCCATTTGAAATAATTTCACCGAATATCACAGTTCGTATGTTGTTGTATAAAGGACACTTCACTAGAAAATGAGTCTCGTCTTCAATTAATCCGGACTGACATAAAGTACACAGTCTTTGATTTGGTGCTTTACCAACATAGCGTCCAGTTTCAATTCTTAAAGGTAAGATACCGCATCTGAATTGAGCATATATAGCGCGTTCATTTCTTTTTAAATCCATGGCAAGATAATCTTCACATGAAAAATGGCCCTTGAATGATTTGTAAGTCCTCAACTTTGGCACCTTTTCGTAATCATTAGCCCATACGTTTGCATAATAATCCGTCAGTTTTGATTTTACACATTCCATATTAACTGTAATTTTATTGGTAAAATGAACAGTTAAGTCTAGTCTGGACATAATGATTTTCACTTCACTACACCAGTTATTAATCCTATTTGATCGTTGATGGTCAGAGTTAAATATCCGTTTTGTCAGTCTATTGTCATCGAGTTTCACGAGTCTGTTCCAATATCGAAGCATCGTAATCCATCGTCTGTAGTTACTAGGTAGCCATCCCGTCTCGCCTCTAAGTGCCAGTTTCGGTGTAAACCTATGTACCCCTAGGAAGTATCGTTTGGCACGGTTCTGGACGTTGTCTGCTGATTGAAAATGTTTAAATCCCCACACGGAAGCACTATAATCCAAAATTGGTACAATGCACGAGTTGTACAATTTATGAAAGGTATTAAATCCACACTGTTTTAAATTGTGTATCTTTGAAATAACACTGCCAAGTGCTCGACCGGCACCTTTTGAAAGGGTGTCAAAATTATAGCTGAAGTCGTGTTTTTCATGTAATATAATCCCAAGGTATTTGTATGTATCGACTGTCTCCAGGATATTATCTCCAATATGGAATTGGTAATCACTACGTTGCGCGCGGCCCTTCCGGAAGTGGACGACTTTAGAATTATCAGTGTTCACTAGAACTCTCCAACGTTTGCACCAGTCATGCATTTTATCAAGCATTATCTGTAGATTTATTTCCGAGTGGGCGATGAAAACAATATCGTCAGCGTAGAGCAGCATCGACACCGATGTATCGTCTACCATGACCCCGAGGTCAAGGTCGTTGATTTCCTTTACAAGGTCGTTGACGAATATGGCGAAGAGTGTCGGCGATAAATTATCACCCTGTTTCACGCCGGTTGAACAGTTGAACCAGTCCGTGATGTTGTTGTTAATCCGTATGCATGATATTGAACTAGTGTATATGCTCCTTATGGAATTGTATATTTTCCCGTCAATTCTGTTCACTAGCAACTTGTATAACATCATGTCTCTATCGATAAAATCAAAGCATTTCTTCAAATCTATGAAAGCCGTGACAATAGAATTGTTGTTTCTGGTGATGCTATCCAGTGTGAAAATGTGATCTTCACATGAGCGGTCTGACCTAAATCCATTCTGCTCGTCTGCTAAAATGTCATTTTCATCTAAGTATGAAGTCAGTCTCTTGTTTATGAATGAGCTATACAGCTTACTGACACAGGAAAGCAAACTAATACCTCTATAGTTCATGGGTAATCGAGCGTCACTATTTGTGTCTTTCAAAATAGGACAAATGATAGATTTTCTCCAAGGCGTAGGTATGAGACCGGTATCCATCACTAATTGAAATAGCTGTTGTAGTACCTCTATGATACCAGGGAATTTAAGTAGAGCATACGGGATCGTATCATATCCACAGGCGGATCTCGTTTTTGCTTTCATAACAATACTCAATATTTCCCCAATCGTAATATTACTGTTAAGTTGTGTATTAGGAGTGTATAACGGATCCAACATATTTAATTCCATAAGTTGTTTGTGTAACTTTTTCTGATTGAAGAATACGTCATCGAAATCGCTGTCACTATCACGGTTATATAAATTTTCAAAGTCAAATTTCCACCGCTCAAACACCCGGTTTTCGTCCGATGTAACAGTTCCATGATCCACAATCTCCACGGGTATCGATTTATCCTGTCTGGGGCCCAGTCTGCGTATTTTATTCCAAAAGTCATTCGGGTTGTTTGACGACATGTCTTCAATTTCAAGCGCGACCGATTCACGATATTGACGTTCAGATCTTCTCAGTGTTTTGTTGAATAATACATGCAGAAATATTTCATGAATGGAATCAATAGCATAGTTACCCGGATGTGCCGCTCATGACATGCGTGACCTAGATAACAAATTGGGAACTAAATGTCCGTAAATAGTGTAGTTATTGTGCCTAGTACTTTGAGAAATAGTATGGCATCTGCTACAAATAAATACACAAGTTGATGAAAGGAATTTATCAAGAAGTGCTCAGTTCTACTACCAAGGTAAACAAATCAAATAGTTTAAAGAGACACCGGCAATCTTTGCAGACATTTAGACACTTTTGAGATCGACAATTATTGACATAAAAATATCCTGCTATTAGGGTTGTGTTTTCTTTCCTCTTTGATAAAAAATACCATTTTTGGCATTCAAAACACATTAATGCATGAAAAAACTTCGTAATTGATGGTATTTCGATTGAATGTTTGTGAAATTTCCCGGCCGTAAAACAGCGGTGTCATAGTAGTTTACAAATACATGTTGGTGGAAAAAAAGAATATATGTATAGATACAGATATAAAGTATATTTCTATTCATTATTTAAGGTGTAAGGAGTTTCTGGAATCCTACTTTTAAATGCTTTCTAGTCTAGGCTCCTAATTTTTTAACTTGTAGAAAGTGGTGACAAAAAGGAAAATATAGCCACAGGAGGCCTTGATAGTCTAATAAAACCTGATTAAAAACTTGGCTCCAGTTTCACCAAGTCGGCTCTGATTATTAGCGTTTGGCAAAAAGTGCTAGTACTCTCCTTTGCATCGGTTATAAATTACTATGTAATATTCTATTCTAACTTATTTGAAACAAAGTAGTAAATACGTCCACTGACTAGGAGCATAAAGTGGTAGCAAAAAGAAAAATATAGTCAGGAGGTTCTGATATGTAACAAATGTGTGGTATAAAAGCAAATAATGACTAATTTCCAATAAAAGAAAAAAGTATTGGACCTTTCCATTTTAAATCAGGGCCTGTCTCTTAAAATAATTGCCTGTGAGCACTGACATACACTCGAAAACCAAAACCGACGCGGTTGCAAAAAATAATTCCTTCCCAAGCATTTTTCAGTACAAAAAAATCTCATGTTCTAAGCATCAACATTTCATTCTTGTAAAATTTAACATAACCTTTAACCTCACCAAGAAGACGGACACTGTTCAATCTTGGCGACTCTCAGACCTTCAGTCCTTTGATATTATTATTGTTATTATTATTAGCTCTACTGGCCAAGGGCCAGCAGAGCTTATGGGATGGTGTGTTGTCCGTCTTCCGTCGTCCGTCCGTCGTCCGTCCGTTAACTTTTGCTTGTGTTCAGCCAGATCAGCGAAATCATACTCTCTATGGACTCTCGTCTTAACTTAAATGCATAAATGTACACACTCCTTCCAAATTATTCTATAATACATCATAGACTTTCACTTTGTTTATTTTATGTTAATTTCATTTTCATTAAAATGTCATTAACACCAACAACATATGCTTACATGCCTTAAAAGATCTCTGCTTCAATTCCATTTTATCTGATTAATTATTTTGTTGGACATGTTATGTAAATATTTAGTTTCATTTTATTACAACTTTAGTCTTGCGTTATTAAAATGTTGTGCTTTAATTCATGAATGTTGTATTTTCTTTTTAAAATTTCAATAATCTCAGTTAAATTTTTACCTGTCCATGTGCTTGAATACCCATTTTATTAAATTGTTTTCTTCCAACTGAAAAAGTCGGCATTACCACTGTTAGTAGCGCACTGGGCTTTGAATCCAGAGGTCAGTTGGATCCTCAGACAGTACCATGTTGTCTTTAAACATGACACTATTTCTATAGCGTACACCCTTTATAATGATTGACATGCAACATTGTGTCTTATTGTCCCTCGTCTCCAGCCACTAATTCAAATGAGTAGATTATCAGTTACCTGTATAGATGGTTCATGTGATACAGTACTAGGTTTAATAACAAAACAAAAACAATTAGTCTAAAACTGATCGTCTGTTGGCCCTTCATGGCATAAAAACGACGTTAAAAATTCAAACAGATATGTGAAGTGCATTGTCCATTAATTCTTGGCTTACTTAGCTTTCTCTCCAAATGTTTCAACAACGACTTTGTAATCACTCGGCATTCATCACCTTATCTTTCCATAAACTATTTATTTAAACCTAAAGCAGTCAATTCATTTAACACATTTTAAGGAAAGTCCTGCAACGAAACCGTTTGGAAAATTGTCTGAATGACCTAGTTAATTCAAAATACATTTAACCAAGTCAACATAGCAACGTTTGTTAATATTATGTCCATGACCACTAAATATACCAAGGTTAAGTACTGAAGATAAGATAAACACGTGTACTGTTATTTAATAACGTATGTTTTAATTCTTCAAAATTTTGGCGCCGAATTGATGCTTTGCATCAAGTTTTTCTTGTTCCTTCAATGAAATGGAAATAAACAAATCTGATGAAAATGACAGAGCGTAACTTAATTCGGTGTGTGTGTAAACAAAGGATACTCTCTAAGTGCAGAGCACTGACCACGTGATGTCTGGCCCAGTCTGATCATATAAGCCAATAACCACAAGGATTGCTGTTTACCCACACAAACACAATTATCTACAATAATTATCTTTTCCATATTTAAAAATAAATGACTTATCTTGACACATTTTCTTACCGTTTTCTCTATGATTCAATATATAAAACAACTATCTACTTTTGTTTCTGTCAACGGTTAAAACTATTCATCATCGGGAATGACTATTGACTCTCAGCAGCGTCTCGGTCAATAGTTCACTGCTTCGGGTCAATAGACATTCCCTTGGATGAATAGTTTTAACCATTGACCTCAACGGAAGTAGATAGTTGTATAATATATATCCAATCAAGTACTAGAACGCTATGCGAAGGTACACCCCGTATACCTGACTGCTTTGGAGGAAACTTGATCGGGTTCTGAAAAAAGGTGCTCAAATGATATGAATAAAAGATAAACGATATATATATGAACTCGTGTGGATGCTGCATTGAAAGATTGTGTACAACTGAGATATGCAAAATTAGTCTAATATTATTCTAATATTATACACGAATATCTGTCAACATCTGGATGCAATAAACAACACATGTTAACTTTTTTTATTTTAAGCATCATATACATCATATTACATGCAATGTCATCTTTCGTTTTAATACTTTCGTTGACATAATCTATTTAACAAGAGTGTTTATTTCCTACATACATATATAAATGTCGCCATAAAGATCAATCTTAATGACATAAAAGTCTACGAAGAGTTCGCACGTGTTAAAAGTACGCGACATCGTGCACAATTTCACTAATGATATAAACAAAAAATACACCGGAGACAATTATAAAATATTACTTGATTTATAAAATGGGCATATCTTCTTTGTTTAATAATTATTTCACCATTTTCCAAGTTGATCAGATCTCCTAGTAACAATAATTGAATATATGCTTAATTACCTTTTAATAAATTGATTTGTGCTGTTTTCATTTAGAAAATGTTCAATATCTCCTAAGGTTAGAAAAGTATATTATGTACGGTGGCCCGGCGTATAGCGCAGGTTGTGTCCTTGACTAGGCAAAACACTTTTCCTAGCCTTTTCGGTCGAATTGGGACGTAAACCAGCGGTCCCGTGTATCGGAGAAAACTCCCATTTTTATTTAGTATACGATACCGGATTAACAGATCGGTAAGATAATATTGATGCTTGATGACTACTACACGATTGTCGTGTGTCCCTTTAAACTATAATGCATATCACATGTAATATGTTACGTCATACGACTACGCTAATTAAATGTAAGATTAATTATTCTTACACAACTACTCTTTAAATACGGAACGTGTAATTATTTGTTTTAGCTTTGCCTTTGTTTTTCGGAGCGACAATTCATTATATTAGTAAAAAAAAGAGAACATTCAAAATAAATTCCATAACTTTCACATCCGGTCAACTTCCGGTAGGTCGAGATATTCAGTAGGTGAAAATAATGCGGTTAACTCGGACTTTATCCCCAATGTCTATATGAAAAATGAAAATATTAGACCATGATTTAAATTAAATGTATCCATATTGGTGTTTTAAAATCAGACAACACCAAAAGAAGATACATAGATGTACACAAAAAACTAATCTTTTAATTAATTATCACTACAAACTAGTTTTATAAAGGGCTAAAGTCAGTTGAGCGCCAACGATAAACATCGAGTTTACCCCCTACCAGAATGTGGAGGTATTTTATTTTATGGATCACTGATTGGTCAAATTATTTTGATGATGTCATGTGAAAGTTATGATAGGTTCAATACACGTAGCATTAATATGTTAAGTACATCTATACTGAACCATATTTAAAACGTTAGCCTTCCACTGGTACTGTGTCTGTATAATGGATTAGCAACTGCAACCAGTTTCAATGAAAAGCTTTTAGCTTGGTGTGCAGCAATGCGTAACGTCGATGTTCATGTGTGAATCGTTCCTTTGTATTGTAAGTGTAACGTTTTTAATGTGGTTCAGCATATAATGAACGTCGTTGATTAACAGGAGGACTTGTACATTGAATACGATTGTCAACTGATAGTAAAATTATGTAAATTAATAATACGTTAAGCCTAGTGACGTTAACGAGATTGCTTAGCATCGAATCATGCGGACATTTTATTGCATGTGATTGTAGAGTTATATAGAGAATATTATGTCAGTGCCTTTTACTATCAAGTTTATTAGGCTCGGCACGAAAACGAATAATGGCGAGGCTGAATATTATGTCAGTGCCTTTTACTATCAAGTTTATTAGGCGAGGCTTAGAAAACGAATAATGGCGAGCCATTCTTCGTTTTCGTGCCGAGCCTAATAAACTTGATAGTAAAAGGCACTGACATAATATTCTATTTATCATGTAGATTATCCACATTACTATTATTACCCATTTTTCACAATGTTACGCTTATCGAGGACGCCGCCATGTTGTTGTTTTTTGTTTGTTTTATGACGTCAGGCAACGTTACGTGCATGACGTCAGATAACCGTAATGTTACGTACAATAAACGTCGAGGGATTGCGCATTGATTTGCTCTATTGCAATCTCCACGCAGAGTTATCGTTCCTTGCACTCACAAATGAGGAACGAGTGTACTCTGGGTAGAGATCGGCTCTATTGGTCAACTTGCATAATAAAGCAAAATGTATTAGGTCACCCCTTTATTAGGCAGAAAAGTGCATATCTGCATGATAAATTGATTTTCTTGTATCAGTAGATATGTGTCGGAGAAATTTAGTTTAATGACATTTCTTACGGATATATGTTTCTTATGAATATATTTAAATTTGGTACCTATTTAGAGCCCCCTTTTCAAACATGTTTCGCCTTTAAACATATCAGGCCACGGAATTGGTTTGGGATGTTCGTTTGTGCGTTTGTTGGTATGGTACCCGGTGTTTTACGTTATTTTCAATACATGTAAGTTTATATATATGCATTACTTGGTCCCGTCTTAATTCCATTAAGCGATTGGAAAGCTAATAGTAAGATTTTATAACGGATATATCGACAATAAAACACGTTTAAAACATTTATTTTACTGAAAAAAGTGCGATAACCTGTTTAAATTACATATTAAATGTTTTAATTATTTTAAGCCGAAATAAGGTTTTATTTCATACCGCAGCTAACCCCGTTTTCGCGTCTTTGAGTAGGGGTTGGATGGGGTTTGAAAGTTAATACTCGGTCCACGTAATGGACGGTCGATTTTATTGTGGTGGAGGCAGACCACCCACTTTTCCTGTGTAGAACCAGTTCTGTACACCTCCCGCCATCCGTAAGAATCGACACTTCCTCACTTGCAAGTCGAGCTCCCAGTGGGATTCGAAACCGTAGCGTTGAAAGGCGAGAATGTTTACAACGCAACGTCGTTAACCCCTCGGCCACAGAGACGCTATATTACCCATTGTTCGTTTTTGGCGTCAATAATTTAGTACAACCTAATTAATTCCAAAAAAAATAAAATAAAAAAATAATCGGAAACATCAAATTAGATTAAATTTATTCAAGCTTAATGTAGATGATTCTATGATTCTGTATATATATGGGTATATAAAAACAAGTGCATAAGATATATACGGAAATAGAATGGAACGTACTGTTACTGCCTAGCAGAGCCACGGAAAAAATAACAGCTGTGTGGGCCGAAAAGAGACATTTTGCAAAAAGAAGTATTTTCTACAAATGGCTTAAAAATGTCTGTATAGTCTGCAAATATCAGGTCATCAAAATAATGTAATAAAAAAAGTGTGGCAAAAATGTTTTGAGAAGAAACAAAAGCCATTATAACCCTAACATGTCTGAACGTTGATGGGTTTTGGAGCAAAAAAAGCACAGACTTATTCTTCTTTAACCTTGACATAGACATTTTTTAAAAATGGATTCTGCATGTGTAAACATAGTACACAATCAGTAATATTTCATGTTGCAAGTTAATTCTAACATGTAAAAGAGATAGAGTAATGCGCTATGTATCAACAGCTATAGCGGCTAAACACAATAAATCTCTGTATGATCTCAAGGATTTGTACAATAAGAGGATAAGAAAATATGATGAAATCTCGTAGACTCTCGCGTAGAAAGTACGAGATTTCAGCGTCTATCGATAAGGCGGATCTTCCGATAAGACGGGCCGATCGATAACGATAACGCGGCGAGCTTACCTGTACATTTCGACACAAAACCAGTTCGGTGCTACTGCTGTGTTTATCTCATATATATTACGTGAGAAATATACAGCTTCTTTCTAACTGGCGGCTTGTTAATTTACTTGATTACATAGTCAATAGAAAAATCCCTAATTGCATAAAGCACTCGGGAATTATGGCTCAGGGTTGTGTCACGAACACGGAGACTAGTTCGAAAATGGTTTTAATAAAATGTATAAACACACGGTGATACTCTGATTACCGCGAAAATGATGACGATCCTATGCTCTAAATATGTAATTGTAGCATGGTCACAGACAATTCTCTTTGTTCAGACACAGGTGTAAATCGTTTAATTGAAAATAAGACCTGAGAATAACAGTGAGTAACAGTGAATAACAGTGAGAATAACAGTTAGAATAACTGAAATTGAGCTGAAATGGACATGCTACAAAACAAATAGAGTATGGTTTCATCTCGTTGGTTAATTTAAACACCTCGATGTTTAAATGAACCAACTCAATGAAACAAATCCTTGATGATCTTTAACAAATAAAGAACTACACATGATATCAGTATACCAACAATTGTCTTCACTACCTAAACAATTCATAGCTATGAAAACTAGTGAAAAGAGCATCACATTTTGAAAACGTATTTTATGTGTGTTCCTAGTCGCTGTTAGCAGTAATGAACGTAAATAACGCGCATAAACAATTGTAGGACATGTGCTTACGAATTTTAAAAACAAAATAATACGAAATTAACTGACTTAAATAATCGGTGTGAAAACAACAGAAAGAACGCTCTAGTTTAAAGTATACCAATTATTATTATTATTATTATTGTTGTTATTATTATTAATATTATTATTATTATTATTATTATTATTATTATTATAATTTCATCTATTAGCATTACGAAACACTTGTTTAAAATGCTTTTTTTATGTTTTGAAATGTTTAAATTATCCCTACTCTCCCCGGGACCGTTGTATTCTTCGTAAGGTGAAACATCGTACAAATCTGAGAGATGCAATGGAAACGCTTATAAAAGCAGGATAAATGAACACAGTAAAAGGAATCAAGTTGGAATTATTTTTAAATACGTTTTAGGTAGAATGTTCCAGCTAAATGAATTGCTCATACCTATATTTTATATGGATGTTCACGCCAAATCATGGAAAGACTTAAAGCATTTCAGGCAAGTTCTAGAATGTGTGAAAATCTCGAAGTTGACAGTAATATAGTTTAGGGACGTTCCTAACAAATCGAAGATATATTTTAAGACATGCATTCTTATAATGAATCGGTGCCATTAAAATATTAGAATTACATGGGGAAACTACTGTATTCCAATTTTCTGAACAATTTCAACGACAGGTTTTGTATTTCTTATTACATATTTCAGTAAAAGGACTATGTAGAATTTCCTTTTTTATTTTTGAAAGAGTAATATAAGTAATAGGTTAGTGACAAACAAGTTTGATTGATTGATTGAATTGAATTTTATAGTCGCACCAACAGCTAAGGTCATATGGCGACTTTCCAGCTTCCATTGGTGGAGGAAGACCCCAGGTGCCCCTCCGGGCAATTTTCGTGCACGGGCGGGCACCTGGGTAGAAGCACCGACGTTCCGCAAGCCAGCTGGATAGCTTCCTCACATAAAGATTCCTAGGCACCTGAGGGACAAACAAGTTTGAAACAATGAAATAATATACATAGCATCCAGTTCAATGGACCTTTAAGACATTTTCAAAGGTAAATAAATTACAAAATACAAGTGCATAGTTCACATGATAATAGAAGTATATCAATTTGTGATGGTGTAATATGACGGTAAAGTGAATATTACACATTAATTAGTAGTATAGTATAAGTAAAACTGCTCTTAATAAATAACTTTGAAATTGTCTAGGATAAATCTGCTTTAGTGTTTTGAATTTCTTTTTGTAGTTTTATAAAGTCTCTGTCAGTAACTTCTCGAAAAATACGTCCGCATTAGAAATAAATGGGGGTGCGTCTTACATCAAACTGTGCACTTTGCTTAGCTGACTTTGATAAATAATAAATGCTTTCTAATTGTGATGAACCAAATAATTAACATATACGCATTATTATTTGAAACAAAACACCATCATCATAACACTGTAATCAGCTGCAACATCGCATACATCTAAAGACGTGGCGCTTGTTTAACTTGGAAGATGTTGTTTATCGCTGTCATCATTGTATTGTTGGTTGTTTCGATTCATATTTGTCATAATTGTTTTATAAGAGCCTTTACTCATCATATGAATTAATATTAATTATTTCCTCAACAAAAGCTAGCCAAGTCGTCTTGTTTTTCAGGACAACAATTTCAAACAATAATTTAAAACAGTATGTGTATGGCATAAAATAAAATAAATTCAACTTAACAAAGCTAATATTTCTGATACTGTCGCTTCTTTTCTTGATGTTTATCTCTCAACTGAAAATGGAAAAATAATAAGCAAAATGTACGACATGAGGGATGCTTTTTATTCCGATATCGTTAATTATCGCTACTTAGAAGGGTATATTTCCAGAGCATGATTGACCATTTTACATCTCGCCTTATGCTTTCATCTTTGATTGTACGATGGCCGGACAGACAGTGGACCGCACGCGGACGTTTACGAAATCCTGAATATATACATGACCATCTGTGAATTGTGCTATATTGCCTATCAATTGGTCATAACAATAAATAACTTCATATTTATCAGCGAGTATGCACAAGTATACTTTTTCTTACAGTAATAATATGTAATAGCATTAAATTCTTAAAATAGCGAGTATCAACGTAATCCGTCCCACTCCCCACCCACTACTTTTTCAGGACGTCCCGATTTCTGAACCATGATTTTAGACACATTTCGGCATTTTATTAACTATTCTATAGACAAACAAGCTACAAATATATTCATTTTATATAAAAAAAAAAGTCGTACCTTTCAGGAACATCCGATAATTTCCATTTAAATGGTTAGGTTATTGTAAATCTTTCGATATGCCGCGAATTTCTGGGGAATTCCGTGAGTCCTGTTTATGACGTCACGCATCATACGATCGATAACTCCTACCGGCATAAAGTGTACTTATTGGAAAGGCGAATATAAATGATCATCTGTGAGTTATGCTTATGTTGTCTATCAATGATGCATACTTATATACAGGATCAACTGTGAGTTATGCTTATATTGTCTATCAATGATACATGCTTATATACATGATCATCTGTGAGTTATGCTTATATTGTCTATCAATGATGCATACTTATATACATGATCATCTGTGAGTTTTCCTTATATTGTCTATCAATGCTGTCCAGTTTCTTAGAGGATATATCCTGGCGAGGATTCCTTCATTTACACTGTCCCGATTTATAGGATGACAATAGTCTAAGAGTGAGGCTTGGCGCACCCTAGACCCCTTTTTGTAACCCAGCGGCATTTTGCCAATGACTGTACCGGTGCGGTAGCCCTTTCATCAACCCTTTTATATTTGTGATATCACATCCCTTATTTCCTAGTTATCATGGATAATCACATTATGTATATTCGTAAGAAAATATCAACCAACATCTGGCTACTGTCAAGAATAAAATCATATATTCCTTTAAATTACCGGATAATATTTTATAAGGCATATGTTCAACCTCATCTAGATTACTGTAATATAATATGGGGAAATACAAAGAAAGCTAACATACAACTGTTATTACGTTTGCAGAGAAGAGCATGTCATACTATTTTAGGCGACCAATATACCACACTAAATGAGGCACTAGTTATCATTAATTCCCTTAATATCGAGCAAAGGATATTTCTCCAAAAGGCAAAATTTATGTATAGAGTATCAAAACATGCAGTCCCGTCATATATTTGTGATATGTTTCATCCTACTGTTATCTCGCAGAGAAATCTACGATCTGCTTACGAATTAAATTCTATAACGCCAAGACCAAACAAAGAACTATTTAAAGGGAGTATGTCATACGCTGGAACAATTGTGTGGAATAGCATTCCTTCATATATTAGAGAATGTACTTCTTTAAAAAGCTTTACATCTAACTGCGTTAAATGGCTGAAAACACAATCATAATGTAATTATTGTAAAAGTATTGTTATGTTTGGCAGTTTTAGATAATTATTGACATCTTGTGTACTGTGTGGTACTTTATTATGCACACCACCACCTCAAACCATGTACATAATTATGTATATATATTAAGAATGATGTGTGCATATAGTTGTAAATGTGTGTGCATGTGTGTGTATTTGCATGTATGTATGCGCAATATTGTAAAGGAAATATCACTGTTTTGTTATATATGTTTTACATTGTACATGTATATGTATGACTTTGCAGAGGGCCCCAAGGGAGATTAGTGTTGGCTAATTGGGTCACCCTCTATAAATAAAGACATTCATTCATTTCATTCATTCATTCATTCATGTAATTGTTGTTTGTTTCGATGCGTGTTTTGGCTCACTGTAGTCTTTGAATGCTACCGTTCCTGTCAGACTCTTCTATATAGAGGATCTTGCATGAGTCTCATTCATTATTACATTTATTAAACGAGTTGACAAAATGATATAATGCGAGGCTCTTGAAGAGCATTATATCATTTTTGCTAATTAACGAGTTTAATAAATTCAATAATGAATGAGAACGAATGTTAGATTCTATTTATCTCATAACTCACATATTGACCTTTTATTGCATTTTGCCTGTCGCTTTAACACGCGATACCGATATAAAACGGGGGAATTGGATCAAAGTTATTATCGACTTTTTGTTTTGACTGCGCATACTAGGCTTATTTGCATACTTATATAATATTGGTATATCGAAAATATAGAATGGTGTTATTCCACTCCCACACCGTAAGTTATGTGATAAACTCTTTTATTGGTTGACTGTTCTGTGACTGATACATCTCCTGTTCGACTTGTATACCTAATATTATTAGTATTTGAATAACTAATCAGCATACACCAGTCTCAGATGAGCACAGTTTCTCAAAATAAAATTTGTGTTAAGTATTGAAATTGTTTTAATGATAACACATTTGTCGAAAAATGATCATAGAGTAAAATGATAAGTAGATTGTACAACACGATAAAAAGAACCCAGTTGATCTTAGGAACACGTAGTTGACTTAGGAATACTTAGTTATCTTAGGAACACTTAGTTGATCTTAGGAACACTTAGTTATCTTAGGAACACTTAGTTGACTTAGGAACACTAAGCTGACTGGAACACTTAGTTGAGGAACACTTAGTTGATCTTAGGAATACTTAGTTGACTTAGGAACACTTAGTTGACTTAGGAACACATAGTTGATCTTAGGAACACATAGTTGACGTAGGAACACTAAGTTGACTTAGGAACACTTAGTTGATATTAGGAACACTTAGTTGACTTAGGAACACTTAGTTATCTTAGGAACACTTAGTTGAATTAGGAACACTTAGCTGACTGGAACACTTAATTGACTTAGGAACACTTAGTTGATCTTAGGAACACTTAGTTGACCTAGGAACACTTAGTTGACTTAGGAACACATAGTTGATCTTAGGAACACTTAGTTGATGTAGGAACACTAAGTTGACTTAGGAACACTTAGTTGATCTTAGGAACACTTAGTTGACTTAGGAACACTTAGTTGATCTTAGGAACACTTAGTTGACTTAGGAACACTTAGTTGATCTTAGGAACACTTAAAAGGTCATGACTACTTTCCAGATGAAGTAGACACAACTATTAACATATAAGCACCCTCAGGTGCCATATTATTTTAAAGACATAAACAGACTTTTAAATCATAGATGGGCGACATTTAAATAGTATCAAAGGACATAGAAAACCATTAAACAGAATCTGTTTTTCACGGAGCAAAGTAAAAGCAATGAAGTATATCATAGATATGCAATAATGTAAATGGCTTATTGTAATAAAAAAAAGTAATATTACTGGATAACTGGATCTTCAGCCTGTTATGAAAAACTGGTAATATTATTATTTGCGTAGTAAATCTGACTTTATGAGTGACTCGATAATACAATGGCATCAGTTGCATCTGAAGATTGCTAGATATTTAATAAATAGTGATCATGAATGCTAACACTCTTCGCATGCTTAGCAACAATTGTCATTTCTTGGCACAACCATAGATTCTAAAATGTGTATATTAAATTATGGTATGGCAAATTACGATAACGCCATGCATATGCCTTTATCAACCGAATGCGGGTATGCGAATGGTGCCACATATGAATGTAGTGCCACATATGCGTATGTTGCCACATATACGTGTGGTGACACATATGGTTCCACATATGCGTATGGTGCCACATATGCGTGTGGTTAAACTATTCGTGTACTGCCACATATGCGTATGGTGCCACCTATGCGTGTGGTGACACATATGCGTATGGTTCCACATATGCGTATATGGTTCCACATATGCGTATGGTGCCACACATGCGTATGGTGACACATATGCGTATGGATATGCGTATGGTGACACATATACGTATGGTGACACATATGAGTATGGTGCCACAACATTATGATGCGTCAGAACATGTAAATGACATACTATGTATGCGCATACTACTTGTGCTTGGTTCCTTAACCAACAGCCATAGAGAGTAGGTAAACTGAAAGCTTATGAACACATCGGTTACAAATGTAATTCAATGTCCACATTTTATCTATATCCTCGTACTAGACTAGTTGCCGTTATTACAACTAACGTTGCATGATTAGCACGTTATTGAACTTGCTTTTAACAATTGGACACATTCTTCTAAACAAATGCAAACTAAATCAGTTTAAGCAACACATTAGTCATATTTGAAACCGTTATATAATTTCATGTTTAAATTTACCATTTATACGCCAGTTTACAAACTGTAAAAAAGTTCAAATGAGAGTGGTAGGTGAAAACAATGTTGACGGTCTTATGAGCATCGTCTTGAATTTAGAGCCCCTCTTAACTCATGCACAACAATAGTAAAGTCAAATTTATACATAGTCTACTATAACAATCAATGCGGTCAGAGACGGTCCACTACTCCTTAACTAATCCCCTATTTAGTATAGACCGTTTTTGCAGCACTGCTGCCGTATGTAAGGTTTTATACCAGATATCTCTAATAAACTTAATTGGTATTAGCTAACATATATCGTTAACGACTCTTGTTGAATTGTCAACAATTACCAAGTAAATCAGTTTGGAATACTTCAGTGTCCGTCTTCATCATACTGACAATAAAACGCCCACATGAACGTTAAAATATACGTGATTAACGAATGAACGTTGTATAACAGCTGTATATTGATTTGTACGTGTGCTGGTTCTACTACAAGTGACGCTCTTCGTCAATATCAATTGAATCAAAAAATGAGGTGTAATAGTATACAGTTATCACATGTGTGTTTGGGGAACAGTCAAAACTGTTTTCCCGAGGTGGAGGGGATGGCAGTGTGAACTGTTTCCTGAGGCCGACAGGCCGAGGGAAACAGTTCACACTGACATCCCCCGACACGAAGGGAAAACAGTTTTGACTGTTCCACAAACACACATGTGATAACTGTTTTATTACCTGATTAATGTTACTGTACGAAACAGTGAAAATGAAAATTTGTTTTATAATGGGAACCTATGGTGAAAAAAGCAACATGACGTCAAGCAAACGAAATTCCAGCACGTGAGGGAAACAGTCGAAACTAAAGCCCGGTAACAGTTCGTTTTCACCGGGAACAGTCTTTTCCTTAGTGAATTAGCACGAAATGACGATATAGCATTTATATAGGAGATCAGGTAATAATATACAGTTATCACATGTGTGTTTGGGGAACAGTCAAAACTGTTTTCCCGAGGTGGAGGGGATGGCAGTGTGAACTGTTTTCTGAGGCCGACATTTATAGAGGAGATCAGGTAATAATAAAAATTGCTTCACGCTAAGGGTATGGGCAATTTATACAGGAGTGTATACGTGAGCTATTATTACCTGATCTCCTATATAAATGCTATATCGTCATTTCTTGCTAATTCACTAAGGAAAGGACTGTTTCCGGTGAAACCGAACTGTTACCGGGCTTTAGTTTCGACTGTTTCCCGCTTAACCGATATAATGAAACACGAAGTCTATATAGGATGCGAGATACTATAAGATATTTCAATATATGATCAAAAAACAATAAAACCAATACGGCTTTAACACAAATGTACACTGAACACACACAGAGGCCAGTTCCTTATTCGCGCCAAACCATCAAACTGGGATAATTAGTTCCATTGCAAAATCCAAGTTAAATTTTTCAGTTCATTAAATATGTTCATTATTGGGTTTGAATCGGGAACCGGGAACTAGAAAGCAGAATAATGAACTAGCTTCTGTGTGTTTCTGTGTAAGACGAGAACATGTCTCATAATAACGAGGAAAAACTCTCGTTATAACTAGAATATTTTTTGTGTAATTATGAGAATATTTCTAGCAATAATGAAAATAATGAGATTTTCTTTATACTTCTTTAGAGCTGGCTGGCTGGCTGCGTAGCTGGCTGCCTTGCCTGGCCTTGCTTTGATTTGCCTTGCCTTGCATTGCTTTATCTTGCCTTGCTTTGTCTTGCCTTGCATTGCCTAATAACTTACTTGTGTTATGTATGTACTACGTACGTAAGCTACTTACAGACATGCACGTATTCAATAAATGTTAATTTTATGTTTTTTTCGATTGAATGGATTCTCACATTTTTAGAACTAAAGATACAAATGATACAGAGTCAAACTGTAGCACAGAAGCCCCGTACAGAAGCCCAGTAGCCCTAGATTCAGTACCGTAGCATATGTTGCTTAAGCAACAGTCTCTATTGAGAAATCGCCGGATATATATAAGTGGCACTTTTTCCCCCATTATATTGTTTTAATCAAATGTAACGGTATTTACAGACTACCTCTTAAGAGACCACTTTTGACTGCGTCTCGATTTGGGTACTTAAGGTTTACCACCACTAATTACATGTAAACCTCCGAGGTGTAGTCGAATGTAATTCCTATAATAAAAAGTAATCCCTCCTTTTTTGATGGAAATGGGCATTTCTTTTCGATTTGGTGGTTGTATGTATAAGGAGCGTATTAATAGGTTTTACTGGATAACTGATGAATATTTTCGAAATTTCGACACTATGCTTACACGTTGTAAGCAATGAAAATAGTCGATCAATGAAAACAGCTGTACCGTTGACCTGTTTAGTAAACAAACAAGAACTTTCTTACATGTTTTGTGAGCCCACCTTTTCTGTTGATTTTTCAAGTGGAAGATTAGTTTTCTATATGAACATTACACATGTTGCATTATCCATACTTGAGTTGAATTTGAAGCAAATCATTAATATGCGACACTTTTACATTGGTATCTACGGGGAAAATAATTAGTGGTTTCATACCTTAATACAGATTTTACTTTACAAGAACTAATAATATGAACTCTATATCCCCAAATACTGCGTGCAATTTGAACTATGTTTCTTTAAATGCTTCTGGTGTGCGGGCTTGTTTGACGAGAAACGTTCTCGTAATACCAATGTCTCGTTATTACGAGAAACTTTCTTGTTATTATGAGAAATAGTTTCGTTATTATGACAAAAATTCTCGTTATTACGAGACTTTTTCTCGTTATTAGTAATTATTCTTGTTAGTGCGTAGTGCGTGTGTGCGTGCGTGCGTGCGTGCGTGCGTGCGTGCGTGCGTGAATGAGTGAGTGAGTGAGTGAATGAATGAGTGAGTGAGTGAGTGAGTGAGTGAGTGAGTGAGTGAGGAGTGAGTGAGTGAGTGAGTGAGTGAGTGAGTGAGTGAGTGAGTGAGTGAGTGAGTGAGTGAGTGAGTGAGTGAGTGAGTGAGTGAGTGAGTGAGTGAGTGAGTGAGTGAGTGAGTGAGTGAGTGAGTGAGTGAGTGAGTGAGTGAGTGAGTGAGTGAGTGAGTGAGTGAGTGAGTGAGTGAGTGAGTGAGTGAGTGAGTGAGTGAGTGAGTGAGTGAGTGAGTGAGTGAGTGAGTGAGTGAGTGAGTGAGTGAGTGAGTGAGTGAGTGAGTGAGTGAGTGAGTGAGTGAGTGAGTGAGTGAGTGAGTGAGTGAGTGAGTGAGTGAGTGAGTGAGTGAGTGAGTGAGTGAGTGAGTGAGTGAGTGAGTGAGTGAGTGAGTGAGTGAGTGAGTGAGTGAGTGAGTGAGTGAGTGAGTGAGTGAGTGAGTGAGTGAGTGAGTGAGTGAGTGAGTGAGTGAGTGAGTGAGTGAGTTTAAAACCATTCATGTTACAAACATGTTCTTGTGTGCACCTTCGTGCGTGCGTGCTCACTTGTTTGCATGTGTGCGGATGCGTCATGTTCGTAGTCTCTTTTTTCACGTTTAATATCCATTAAGAGAAAGCTCTCTTCTTAAATTTCTCGTTATTACGAGAATGATATTTTGTTTCCACTTCGATTCTGGTCCTATTCGGCTTTCCTAATTTAGAGAAAAAAGCAAATTCTACTTTTTTGTTTCCCAATTGTATTACATCGCATATTGTTTTCCATCAAACTGTGATATTTGTATTGCATAATCAAAGTCTAATTGTTCAGTTTCTTAAAAGTGTTCAAATCGGAAACTGGGAACTATAAACCAGTTCCCGGTTCATTATTCGGCGTGAATTTGATTTGAAACAGGAAGCTGCAACCAGGAACCAACTTTAAGCTCGCTGATAAATGTAAGTTTTAAATTCCTTAAAGTAGCTATCCCGCCATCTACAGCCATATTTTACAATGTACACAGTTTCTAAACCTACTGATGACGAGGTATATACGAGTATAATATATATATATTCCATATTTTAAACGACTTTAACCAGTCAGGACAAACCCCCAAAATGGAGCGTCGAATTAAGAGTTACCACTTCATAATTTAGTTTACGCATGTTCAATCACGTGTATTTTAAGAATCCATAAACCTATACCTTTAATCGGCACGTATGCATTATTATATGGCCTAAAAACCTGGAATGAGTTTTGATAAACCGTTTTATAGTGTAACGTTGCCCTTATTTGGCGGGATAGTTTCTTTAAGGTGATTAAAAAAAACACTTGTTTAAATGTGCTTTTAAAATGTTTGTTCTCATCCTATTGTAAAATGTTAATAAGTTACGCGTATATTTTTAATATAGACTTATTGTGAACTCTATGATGACATCTGCCTAAATCTTTATAGGACGGTGGCGTTTGATGGTTGTCTTAAAGCTTGTGTTGTCGTACCCTTAACGGTTTGTTCTCTTGTTGCTCTGGCTTCGGCAGAGTCATTGAGTACTTACTTTGTGGTTTTCTAGGCTTTATATATATATATTTACATGATCACTTATGTGTTTTAATTGTATTGCCTATTAATGCTGCATTGTTTGTTAGAGAATATAACCTGGCGGGGATGTCTTTATTTACACTGTCCCGTTTATTGGGATGACAATAGGTTTAGAGAGGTTTGGTGCACCCTATAAAACCTGGTTTAAATACCCAGCAGCCATATTGTTAACCTTTTTTATGTTTGTGATGTCATATCTTGCCTTTTATTCATATTTGTAGTTGTTGTTTGTTTCTGTGTGTGTGTGTGTGTGGTTGACTGTGGTCCTTGAATGCTACTTTTCCTGTTCGACGTTTACATCTACTTATGCCAATATTCTAAAAATATCATATTTAAGGGTCTGTTCATTTACAAGCACGCTGTCTCAGGTTCGCGGCGCAATTCAAACCATTACAAAATAGTATTAATGAATAAAATGTATTTGGTATGATGTGTCATGCAGCCTTCTAATCAAGAAGAAAAAGGACAAAACTTCTTGGACCCGAGTCGTACTGGGTCTTCTGACACGAGAACACAGAAGAATACCGAGTACCAACACCATGGACGACAACAAACACCACCGGCACCCTGCCAAACAAAGTTACCTACAACCCCTTCGCACCCCAAACATCACCACACCGCACACACACCCTCCCCCGCCCACCCACAGACCACATTTAAATAACCGGAGAGCACAGAAGCATATACACGCCTGCTAAACGCACTCATGAGTGGACGACTTGATACTGATCATCCTTGCCAAGTTTCGTTGAAATTCGGCGAGGGTTCAGTGAGTGGAGCATCCGGTACAGAATTAGTGGAGCCATAAAATGTGAGGTCAAGTTAAGAAATCGAGTGGTTTTCTTATTTAAATAGTGTTATTAAAAATATAAATCCATGATTCGACCTCATTTTACTGCCTTATCGTGTACAGAAAATACCATGTCAATCGGCATAGTGGCTTTTTTCTAAAATCGTTTTATTGTGCTCAAATCTATCGAAATTTCGAAAGGTTATGCTGTCAGAATCGAACAAAATCAGCCAGATCTCATGCTTAAATATAAAATCACAATGTCACGCATCACTATATGTACATAGACAACTTATATACTGCACAATATAACTTTTCAAAATCACGATAGATTTGAGCACAATAAAACGATTTTAGATGGTGTTCTGTATCGGATGCTCCACTAATGGTACAGGTACAGACTGCTGGACCATGAGTGCGTTTAGCAGTACAGCACACAACATAAAATATGCTGTTTTTGTAAACTTTTTACTATTTGGTATGGTCGAGGGGTTAGCAACGTTGCGTTCTAAACTTTTTTGCCTATCACCGCTGCGGGTTCAAATGCCACTGGAAACTCAACGTGTAAGCAAGAAAGTGTCGATTTTTACGAATGGCTGGAGGTATAAAGTACTAGTTTTACCCAGAAAATGGGATGATCTCCAGCGCCACAAAAAAATCGACCGTCATATATGGCCTTAAAATGTGCAAAAAATGATGTAAAACAGCATTCAAACAAAACTTTTAAAAGCCCACTCATTACACAGCCTACAAGAACTTGTGTTTATTTGTATGTAACCTAGGTGGCTGATTTGTACCATTTCGTATTTTCGTTATTTCGCCCGCGTCCCGATAATTTATAGCGGGCGAAAAGACGCTAAACAGCGGGCAGCCGGACGAAAAGACGATGATTAGCTCGTTATTTCTCATGGTGTCTTTTCGCTCCGGGCCTCGCAGTTTATCGTTCTTTCGCCCAGTGCCCCTCTGTAAAATAACGAAAAGATAAAATGGCATCAAATCAGTCAACATGATTATATAACCTACTTCACGTATTCATACATGATTGTCAAGGCGGTGAACAGGTGCAGGGCATATCAAGTAAGGGAATTCAAAACAATAAACATATCATATTTAATTTTATTCCAAATAATACACGAAACGCACCAAGAGCACCCTTCTAGAAAATTGTGAAAAATCGTTTACAACTTACGTACAGGACACTCGATATATAAATCGATTTCCACAGCAACACGTAGTCATGCTGGCGGATGAGCGAGTATCGTGTCGTCATGCGAGCGGATAAGCGCGTGTCATGTCACCATGACGGCGGATGAACGAGTGTCACATCGTCATGCGGGCGGATAAGCGCGTATCATGTCGTCATGTGGACGGATGAGCGAGTGCCATGTCATTTTGCGAGCGTCACGTGGACGGATGAGTCCTTGTCATGTCGTCATACGTCATATGGGCGGATGGGCGAGTGTCATGTCGTCGTGTGAGCGGATGAGCGAGTGTCATGTCGTCATGTGGGCGGATGAGCCCATTTTTCAGAAAATACTTGCGGGAATTCAATGAAACTTCACATTTATATTCACAACAAATACCATTAAACTTCACATCACGGTTTCTCAGCAAGAGTGATCTTCTTCAAACAATTATGTTTTCAGATTATAACCCCTTTTACATTTACTTTTTATAGAAATATGTGCATGTTCTTTGGCTATACCAATTTCAATGCTAATAAAAAGGTGCCATGATTTCCCTTTTATGGTAATTAACGGTTAACGAACTATTTCTATGATGGACTGTTACATGTCCTGTGTGCACGACCGTGCGTGCGTGCGTGCGTGCTTACTTGTGTGCATGTGTTCGGATGCGTCATGTTAGTATTTTCGTATTTCCACATTTAATATCCCTTCCTCAAAAAAAAGCTTTCTTTTTAAATGTCCCGCTATTTCGAGATTATTTCTCGTTACTACGACAAGAAATCTCATTATTGCGAGACTATTTCTCGTTACGACAGTTTTTCTCGCTATAATGACAAAAAAGTCTCCTTATTAAGAGATTTCTTTCTCGTTATTACGAGAGTATTTCTGTTTATTACAACAAAAATCTCGTTATTTTCAATATTACGAGAAATATTCTCGTAACTACAAGACATATACTATCTCTATAGACTTTTTGCTCGTTATAACGAGAAATGTTATAAACGAGAATAATTTTTTTCTCCACTTCGTTTCTGGTCTCATCCGACTTTCATACGAACTTATCATTTTGAGATTTCCACGCAGTTTCATGTGGCTTAACACACAGACGCCGGTTCATTTAGGCCGTGAGCCAAACACGTTTTTGTTACCATCTCAAGGGACAAATTCTTACTAGTACCATACTATTGAGTACCTGGTAGGGAAACAAAAAGAAAACATGATAGCAGTGCCAACATAGTAGCTGATTCCTGTTATAAGAGTTATCTCCGCCTTTTAAATAAACATGAGGTTTATTTAAGGTTATAATAGCGTAAATGAGTATCCATTGCCCTTCCATAGTAAAGTTAGAATGTTGACAACCTGTTAAAAACTCAAACCTGGTTTGAATTCTGGGAAACTTACTTTATCATGCAAATATTAAACATCAACAAGGAAATAGGGGGTTTAATACCTTCTAAGAAACATTTCTTCAGTTGTATACTAACACCGGGTCAAAGGTCAAAGCTATTTTTACCCCTTGCAATTTCGTTCCCTGTCTACTTTCACTTCTGAAATTTATATCAAAAACTGTCAAAAACATGATGAGCTCCCTTTTCAAATACCAACAACATGTCCAGAATACAGTTACAGCCAAAATTAACAGAAAATTGCACTAAAAAAGGTTTTAAAGAAAAAAAAAGATTAGAAGTATCTAATACAGAAATACTTTGACTGCATCAGGTAAGCACATCCGGCTGATTTAGTGGAATTAAGCCTTATAAGAAATTGTGATCCCTGAAACCACCAGAGATACATGTCTAATATTTTGCATGTATCATACATTTAGGGTCCTCTACAAAGTGTTTAAAAAATGGTGACCCCAGGTCAAATATGACCCAGGGGTAACAGTTTTACATAGAGGTATATAGGAAATGTTAAAATGAATTGTCTTCTCTAAAACTGTAAGAGCTAGAGGTCTCATAATATGCATGTAGCATAGCGTATGGTCCGCTAGCAAGTTTGTTAAAATGCTGAGTCTGGGGTCATATTTGGCCCCGCCCCAGAGGTCATATATGTATACAGAGTCATATAGAAACATCTTTAAAACTCTTCTCTAAAAAACAAGAGCTGGAGGTCCAATACTATGAATATAGTTTAAGCTTATGGTTTGTAGGAACCTCAAACGTGAAAAATGTCACAAATGTAAAAATGGTTACAAATGTAAAAAAAAAAAGTCACATATGTAAAAACATACGAAAAATGTAACACGTTTGGTGACATGTGTAAAAAAATAAAAGTGACAAAAGTGAAAAAAAAAGTTAACTAATGTAAAAAAAAAAAGAAAGTTACATATGTAAAAAAAAAAAGAACACAAATGTAAAAATACATTTTTAAACGTTCATTTTTTTTAGCTCTGTTGGTCAAAGGTCATGACCATGACGTGGTGCAACGTCCGTCCGTCCGTCCGTCTTACCGTCCGTCCGCCCGTAAAATTTTATCCGTGGCGACTTCTCCTCAGACACCGCTTGGCCAATTTTGACGAAGCAACACAAGGATAATAATTAAATGACTTGCTCTTTAGATTTGCTAGCATTAGGTCCAAGATGGCCGCCACTACCATATATTATCAAAACCTTAAACAGTCTTCTTCTAAAGAACCAGTGGACAGATTTCGACAATTTTTCTTTTAAAATGATCGCCAATGCCTAGCCTATCAGATCTCTTCAAATAAAGTCCCTCGGATAAAATATGATCGTGCCCCGGGCGTCCACAATTTGTATATTGAGATTTTACATGTTTTTCAAAGACTTATATGGGGAAAAAACATTAAAACCCCTTCTTCGCTGAAACCACAAGGTACAGAGCTCTCATGCATTACATGTAGCATCAGTTTATATCTTCTACTAAGTTTGTCAAATGGTAACCCTGGTGTCCAGTTTAGCCCCGCGCCAGGGCTCACAGTTTTACATAGGCTTATATAGGGGGGAAATCTTCTTCTCTGAAACTACAAGAGCCAGAGGTTTTATATTTTGCATTAACTATAAGCGTATGGTCCTCTAACCAAGCCTGTTCAAATGGTGATCCTGGGGTCACATTTAGCCCCGCCCCAGAGGTCACATGTTTTACATAGACTTAGATTATCAGCTGATATTGAACACGACACAATAATTCAAGATTACGTTTATTAGCAAACTAACTTTAAAGCACGAATGTGATATTGATCAAGTGCTAATGCACATCTGTTGTTGGACACTGCAAATGTTTCCATGAATGGTAATTGATCCTTATTATCACACTTACAGGGGACATCGCCTATTCAATTCGGATTAAATTATTAAATGAGGCTTTACCTATATACATACAACTAAAACCATGTGATTCAGTTTTATATTCAATGGACATAAGTATGCACTACATTAGGACATATTTCTGTGTTGTTTTAGTAAATTCTTACAAATATATATTTCTTATGTGCCCCCTCCCACCCCCACACCCCCGCCTTTTCCTCCTTTTTCCAACCGATTTTCAAGTTACCCCACACCCCATTCCACCCCAAACCCGATTTCTTTTTTTTTTCTTCATATTTCTGTGTTATTTTTGTTTATCAATTCTACAACTATAGCTAGGTTGCGTTCCAGCCCCACCCCCATCCCCCACCCATCATCACCACCACCGCAATTTTTCATGAACGGGCGGGCATCTGGGTAGAACCACCGACGTTCCGCAAGCCAGCTGGATAGCTTCCTTCCATAGAGATTCCTAGGCCCCTGAGGGATCGAACCTACAGCAAATGGACTCTAACCAACCACTCTGAAACGGACGCCCCGAATAAATTATAAAAAAGGCGCACATAATTAAATTCCAGTTGGCAGCAGTACGTTGTTACTATGTGAACATTTGGAAAGCTGTTGAATGGAATGGCTGGCCGTAGGGTGGTGTTGGGACTCTGTTCGAAGTCTTTGGTAAAAGGGGGACTGTCAGGATTCCAGTGTATACTCAGTTGTTGAACCCTCTGTAACCAATGCGGCGTCCCTGGTCGTAAATTATTTTAAAGCAGCTGAAGCTGCCCTTTGATAATTTAAAGGGCTCTATAAAGTTTTAATATTGTAGAATGACATCCGATAAATATGTTTTCATGATCAGGTCAGAGTGACCTTGCCATTTGACCTACTACCATAAACGCAATAGGGTAGTTGTTGCAAAAAATGGAGATTACATGTATTTGTATGTTTCAAGATCGAAGGTATAATAGTAAATAAATTACAGCGCAAGAGACGTTTTTGGGTTGATTGGGTTAGTATGACCTTAACCTTTTTGACCTACTGACCCTAAAATTAATATTTTAACACGGGTATTATTTCTGTAAGTTTCAAGATGGCCTTATACTTACCATATACAGGTTGGAGAATGTTTCTCAGGATTCGGCAATTGTGAGTTCCAAGTGTCCTTGGTGACCTACTGAACCCCAAAACAATAGGCTTCCTCCTCTCACTACGGACAATGCACACTTTTACTACCCTAAGGCCAGAGTGTATACTTTTGAAGTTATCATGTGGAATGCGTATGTGCATATAAGGTCATGGTGACCTTGACATTTGTCTTTCAATCCCCAAAAGCAAAAGGGTTCCTTCCCTTACCAAAGGCAATTTGCCTATAAAGTTACATGAGTTACATGAGGTTTTATACTCCCGGAGTTATCACTTGGAATATGTATACCCCTATGAGGTTATTGTGACCCTGACCTTTAACCTAGTGAACTCAAAATCAACAGAGATCCTCCTCTGACCAAGGGCAATGTATCTATAAGTTTTAAGATTAGTGTCGTGTTTTTGAAGTTATCACGTGGAATAAATATAGCCACATGAGGTCATAGCGGCCTTCACCTTTAACCTACTGACCCCAAACACAATAAGTTCTACTTCCCACCAAGGACTATGCACCTAAGACGTTTCATGAGTGTTATGGTTTCAGTTATAGCTTGGAATGCATATTTCCATACAAGGTTATGGTGACCCTGACCTTTGACTGCCTAGACCCCAAATCAAGTGTTCCTACTCTCACCTAGGGAAATATACATGACGTTTCTTGATGGTGGCTTTTGAAATCATGCTACATAATTCCTATTTCCATAAAGGCATGGTGACCTTGTCCTTCAACCATCCAAAACAATGAGGTTCTTTCTTTCTACAATCGCAATGTATCTGTTTGGGTGTTATAGTTTCAAAAGTGTTGCCTGGAATGAGGAATTGTTTATGGATGACCCCATACCATTCGCGTATAAAAAAAGTACAAGAGAGACAACTACCATCAGTGTATTTTCTGACGGTAGAATAGCCATTTCTACTGAGACATAGTGAAAGCGTGGGCTTCTCATTGAAAAGTTAAATTGATTCTAAAGCAGATAATATTTTTTTCAACAGTTTTATCAATTGAATATACATGTCATCATAACTTCTACCAGGAACCTACTTTTCTTAACTCCCAGTTTCTTTCTGCAATTCTGAAATAGTTTGACTATTTGGGGGGAAATGAAAAACAAAAGTAGAGTTTTACCATATAAAAATATTTATTCCAAAACATTTTTTTTTCATAAGAATTCCATCGAATTTCATGTCATGCCTACACGGTCTTGATCAACATGAAAAACACGATCATTCTGACAACTACTTAGACTAGATGTGTGCCTTTTGGTGCACGTGTCGCCTGTTCTAGAAAGTATTTAAAAAGCATTCATCTAAGGATCATCCATGTGAAGTTTGGTCAAGACAACTGACAACACGAAGAGTGATTCCAATAGATCACTTTCCAATAGATTACATTGAGCCTTCAGCTCAGGTGATCTAAAAAGAACATGGGATGAGGATCACCGTTTTGATGACCTTGACTGCGATCTTTACTTATTTCTTGTAGCTATGCGGCTTGAGTTATCATGTGTAAATTTCATGAATATGTGAAATTATGCAATAATACCTGATTATATAATTTGACTCTAGGTTAACATAGTGCATGTACTTAGCAAAAACTGAACGATGCCTTCGTATTTGTTGCCATAGTAAAATTAACACATATTCATATGTCTCTACCTTTTTTTTTGAAAAGGCAAGACAAAAAATGCAACACTAAAACATCTACAAAAAGCAAAGCAAATGTTCCACAGAATAATGCATTTCATTATTAAAGGGACTGTTGGTGATTTTCAAGTTTAGTACGAACGCTTTAAAGACACATTTCCCAACGCTACTTGGTCAGTGAAAAAGCATGGGAAGCTTGAATATTTACAGCCAGCACGCTTTATGGCTGATCAACTCAGGTATATAAATTGAGGCTATTTTTTTATTTTTATAGCATTGCTATATTGAGGGTAATAGCTGAGGTGATCTGATAATAGGCTCGAAATATGTCTTTAAGTCTTTTCCTTGAATACAAGTACAATGAGAGGTCAATGACCTTGAAGCTCTACCTACTGATAGGTATTGATAGCTAGATCAGCATTCCTATGAAGTTTCATAAAAAATCTGTCAAGTAGGCTCAGAGGTTTTTACTATATAACTCTATGTAAACAAAGATGACCACTGGCAGCCATGTTCAATGTCAACCATGTCATGCTGATCATTTTATAAAAAGTCCCATATCAATATCACTTACAGTTTTCAAGAAGTAGTCGCTACAAACATTTTTTAAAACATCTATTTTTAGCCGTGACGGCCATCTTGAATTTCCGGCCGACTTGAAATTTTGCTAGGATCAACTAGACATCAAGAGCAACATTTCTGTGAAGTTTCATGAACATCCGTTAAGTAGTCTTAGAGGAGTATAGTCGCTACACATTTTTACTATACAAACTCTATGTAAACAAAGATGGCCACTGGCAGCCATGTGTAACGTCGAACAACATCATATCATGATGATCATTTTAGAAAACTCTCATACCAATATCAGTTACAGTTTTCAAGAAGTAGTCGCTATAAACTTGTTTTTAAAGCTATTATTAGCTTTGGCGGCTATCTTGGATTTCACATCGACGTGATATTTTGCTAAGTTCAACTAGACGTTATGGCCAATATTCCTGTAAAGTTTCATGAAAATACATCTGGTAGGTTTGGAGGAGAAGTCGCTACAAAAATAGTTTAGGAACTGACGGACGACGCACCACGTCATGGTCATGACCTTTGATCAACTAAGTTAAAAAAAATGAACGTTTAATAATGCATTTTTACATGTGTGTTCTTTTTTGTTTTACATATGTAACTTTCTTTTTTTTTTTACATTTGTTAACTTTTTTTTTCACTTTTGTCGCTGTTATTTTTTTTACATATGTCACCAAACATGTTACATTTGTCGTATGTTTTTACATATGTGACTTTTGTTTTATACATTTGTAACCGTTTTTACATTTGTGACATGTTTCACGTTTGAGGTTCCTACAATGGTTCTCTACCAATTTTGTTAAAATAGTGATCATATCGTCAAATTTCGCCCAGTTTGGGGGTAAAATTGTTACATATAGTCACGTAGGAACGTCTATAAACATGTTCTTCTCTAAAACTACAAGAGCTAGAGGTCTAATAAGCTGCATGTAGCTTAAGATGATTATTGTCCTTTACCAAGTTATTTAAATGGTGACTCTGGAATCAAGTTTGGACCAGTCCCGGGGGTCACACTATTACATTGAGTTATATAGGAAAACCTATTAAAAGATCTCTTCCAAAGCTAAATAATATGTTGCATGTATCATAAGATCCTCTTAGCTTAGATTTTTCATATGGTGACAATGTGATCAAATATGGCCACTACGGGGGCCACAGTTTCACAGATTTATATAAAGAAACCGTTATTGTTTTTTAAGAACATGAGAACCCTTGAGACAAGGCCAGGGGGTCTCTTGTTTAAGGTTTGAAGTTGTACACTTTTCATAAAATGACTTCAAATTTAGTTTTAAGCTACCTGCAATAAATAGATAATGTGACTTTTGGTAAGGTATTCCATTACAAAGCCTAAACCACTATTATAAAGACTTACTCCACGAGCTAAAATCTCTACTTAAATCACAAATTAGACGACTGCATTTTCAATCTGTCTGTAAAATCACTAAATGTGAACTATCCCGATGCACTGGGTATCGATCCTTACATGGAAGTGTTTAAAAAGGTGTTATCTTGCATGCTATAGTGTCATATTAAGTTATATTATTTTATATGAGATAATATGTACTGAGTATTCGTAACCCTTAAATCGCTACATAAAAAATAACGGACTGTTCTTTCTTTGAATTAAGACCATTCCATTTATGTGACAAATGGGTGTTTTGGGGAAATTGACTGACCAGCAAGCTGATCTGGGTTTACAATGGACGCAAAGGCTATTATAGTCGTACTTAGCGGGTTAATGGTTAATTGTCTTTTATAATACCAAAGCCCTAGTTGCCAAATTTATCAAAATAGCAATGAGCTGGGCATATATAAGGCTTGCAGGCATGTTGCAACTCGACATACATGAACTTGATGCTAACTTGCTATAGATAAGAGTTACCGTTGTGAACCCAGCTTCATGGATATGACGGATTAACATATTAGTCGGATGTATTTTAATGCAGTCATCCTCCTTGAGCGCATTCATGCTGGTTTGATGCAATGGATAGCACAGGTGAGTTGGAATCCAGAGGACCCTGGTCCAAGCCCAATCGGCTTCAGGGGATATTGTCGGTGTGTTCTTGGGCAAGACACTTTCCCTTACCCTCGTCCGTCAGATGGGGACGTAACCCACGCGTTCCCGTGTATCGCTTTTTTTCCCATCACGCTAAAAAACATAAAGAGTCAATTCGTTAGTAGACGGGTTCCTAAATTCCTATGTATCATTCTCCACCCTATATATATATACGTTTTATATATAGTCCCAATCTTAGGTTAATTCCATATTCTAAATCAAGTAAGGAGAACATCTTAAGATACATTTCCTAAGCAGGTGATATTGTAACAACTGCACCAACACTAACAAACAGTTGTCATGGTAAGTTGTTAGTACAGTGATCTGGGTATCACCCTAAATATTCTTCTTCGCCCACGCCGTCTGGTTCCCTGGCAAAAATAGGACCACTGCTTGTCCAGGCAGAGGGGTAAAATTCCACCAAATTCATGTGGATTTTGTCATTTTTGTCATTTTCAGTAAAGGTCTTCATCGTGAAACCTGTATTGTTCCAGGTAATACTTCAGTGGTGACAGTAAACAATGATCGAGGATCCAACAACAGTAAACAATGATCGTTGCTCCAGCGACAGTAAACAATGATCGTGGCTACAGCGGAAACAATGGAGTGATTACTAGAGAACTTGCAGCAACTCTCCAGTAACGATTCTTTAGGTGAGAAGGTGCTAGGCACATTCTACGTATTTTTATCTACATATAAATGGTAAGTTAGCCTGGAATGTTCATTCCTGTTGGCGCCATATAACCTTTTTGTGTGCCGTAAAACCCCAATTCAATTCAATTCTTCTTTATTGATTCTTTTTTAATAACATAACAATGGCGCAAATGCATACACTATTATTACACTGCATATGCAGAATTCATGGTTGGGGTAATTCCTTTAAATAAACATAAATTGTAATCAAAAAAACGTTAAAATAGACATCTTATAATATTTTGTGTAACAATTTTCAATGTTTAATTCACATATTTATGTGTAATACATAATCCAGATAAAATAGACTAATGTTATAAAAAGCTTAAAACCGCACACTTTCCTTATCTAGAATCCGTTGGACTGTTTTGTGTCGTTTGTGCAATATACATACTTCGTTTGTGCAATAAATATACTCAAACGAAAGAGAAATGCAACTTGGGAATTTCCACTATATATTGTATGTACAATATGCTGCTGTTAATGGAATGGTACATGGCTATGTAAGACCTTTCCTTTCGAAAAAAAAAAGACTAAAACAACACTTAACACAGCAAATAGTATTCCTACAAAGTTTCATTATTGACAGAGTACGCGTTTGGCGCAAACTTAGGATGCAAAATTTTGCAAATTCTTTACGTTAAATACAGTACTGAACTGGCTCAATTTTCCCTAAAGGAACTTCAACATTTATAAATTTCTTGTTACAAAGTGTACTGTGATGAAAACGTCTACAACATCACAGTTGTGTCCTTTTCCTAACTTTTTTTTTCTCGCAAAACAAAACATCTTCGGATTTCTTTGGAATAAGTGTGCAGTATATATAATATATAGCGAAATTCCCGAGTTGCATTTCTTTTTCAGTTCAGTAAATGTATATATCAGAACATGTTTACACTATTTATGTTGCAGTTACTAGGCTTATACTGCCAGTTTGTCATATGTCTCTACTTATCAGGCTTACTGAACAAATATATGCAATGCCATGAACATTGCCTAGTACTTAATTTCAACAATCGATCATAATACTCCCTTATTCATATTATAATATTATTTAAATCATCATTGCAATGTTGTAATTACTGATCCTTACAAGTTTACACATATTATTTAAAAATTATTTACGAAACTAAATGCATAGAACAGTGGGGTTGTGGTAAATTGACTTCTAATTTTGAAGCAAAATAGAGATTTTTAACAAACTTCAGTGCTAAACAGAGGTTATTTACACTTTATATTACTAAATGAATTGCAAACTTAGTTGCATCTTTAAAAGGTACAGCAATAAGTATTCGCACAAGCATGCCATTCAAAAATGAACATCTAAAACTTATATGAAAGCGTTACAGTGATAACCTATTAATGTTCGATTTTTTTTTTTATAAGCTACCTGTTCCAGATTGCTATCATGCAAAAATGTAATCCATATACAATGTTCTTTTCAAAAAGTGACAGTAGAATTTGTCCCTTGAGTTGTTAACAATATCGAAAAATTTGGGTCCTGGCTCAAGGCCTAATTATTCTGGTTTCCAGTTCCCGTTTCCTGATTCAAACCAAAAAAAATAACTGAAAATGTTAACTTGGACTTTGCAATGGAACAAATTATTCCAGTTTGATGGTTTGGCGCGAATAAGGAAGTGGCCGCTGTGTGTGTTCAATGCACATGTAAATTATGTGGAAATCGTGAATTATCAGGTTACATGTCTCTAAAAACAAAAACTTGTTTATTTGGCCACTTTTAATAAATCCCAAATTGTTTTCCATCAAACTGGTATATTTGCAATTAAAAAATCAAAGTGATATTTGTGTTCGAATCGGGAAATAGGAACTGGGAACCAGAAGCCAGTTCGTAGTTCCCAATTCATAAATCCTTGATTCCAGTTCCTAGTTTTCAATACGATTCGAATAAGGAACAGGTAACCGGAAACTAGGAACAGAGAACCTAGAACCAGGAACCAAACGAATGCTTATTTTTATCAAAATGTTTTATACATCGTAACAGTCGGCATGAGTGAGACACCGGTAATTATTGTTTCCTGTTGTTGTTGCTATCTTTGCTGTTTTTGTTTTACTTCCGATATTAACTACATCATTTTGATGCGACTGAAACAGCGGAAATTATACGTATTATTTGTATTAAAGGCTTATTATTTGATTGCATATAATATATGATGGCATTAATTGTAATACGCAGAGGTTAACAGCATTGTCTCCTTTTCATTCTGCTGTTCTGCTGTTCTGCTGACAGAATGAGAAAAAGCAGCAAGTTTCTTTCTGCTGATATATGGCGTGAAATCTAATGTTTATCGGTGATGACATTAATAATAAAAAAAAGGTTTATTTCAATGAGTTGCACCTTTTCAGCACCAAAACAACGCATGCGAAAGCATACAGAAACAGCGGAATGCCGACCCGCCCTGTTGAACGTAAAATTTTATTTTGCTGTCTGAACAGAAGCACTTTAGATGAGGAAGATCAGAAGGAAAACTGGTTGTATTAATGCCAATGACCTTTTTGCGCAAAATAAAACAGCGTGTCTGAAATTTGTTCATTCTGCTGTTCTGCTGGCAGATTGAAAAATGTCATTCTACAGTTCTGCCATTCTGCTAACTTTACCACGCCTGGTAACTTAAACACCGTAACTCATTCGCAAGTTCTATAGCGGGAAGGAAAGCACACAGATGGTACTGAACAGAAACAAGTGGTCTTCCAAAAAACAACAATCTAAGCAGACAACAGGTTGATGTGACATTCTGTTGAACTGGTAACAATGGAGTTACTGTGCCGGAGAAGTAAATAACGAAGAAGCTGATTTTGTTAAGTTGCAAATAACACCTCGGTATATTATATACACAACTCGCAATTATTATACCACCTTTTGAATAAAACAGGGTATATTAAAATCGCCTCCAATTGTCTGTCTGTTCTGTCCGTCCGACTGTTACCATATCTTCTTCTAAACTGCTAAACGGGATTCAATCAAACTTACTGTACGACTTCCCGATATGATAACGGCATGCAAGGGCAACACCGTGTTTGACTCCGCACCGAAGGGCCTTCAAGTGGGATGGTGTGGGGTGTGGGGGGAGGGTGGAAGGGAGGCGGTGGAGGTGTGTGGGGGTAAACTTTTCGACATTTTTGCACATAACTTGGTATATGCACTCGTCTATGAAAGTCTTTAAAACATATCAAAATATTTTATTATTTCAAACTCGACGTTTGTCCTGGGCCCAGGACCAAGAACCTGTATTTTTCCAACCAGATGAAAATGTTTTATATTTTAATGGTAGACGCCGGCAACACTCAAAAACCGACAAAAAACGCCATTTCGAGTCTATTTCAGTGCACATTTTAGTAATACAGCAGTTGAACTAAAACGTCAATAAAGAATTTCAAACAGGGTGATATTAGTAGCTCAGCGATCATGCTTTAAAAAACCGGTGAGACCACGTATCTATGAGGTTGATCTTTCCACCGACAACACCCGTAATCCGACAAAAAACGCATGTTCAAGTGTACTCGAGTTCACATTTCAGTACTACAGCAGTAGAACAAAAACTGCGATAAGCAATCTCAAGTGGGGTGGTATTAGTAGACTGGTCATCAGACTTTTAAAAACCGTGAGACCGTATGTCCATGAGGTTGATCTTCCCGCCGGCAACACTCGTTATCCGACAACAAGACATTTTAATTTTTTTACTAAACTTCAACAGTAACGGTAGAGAACAAAGTGCGAAAGAGGTTGTCTATAAAACATGATGGTTAAACAGAGAAAGCAGAAACAACAATAGATGGTGCTGATAGTGCTGATAGTGCTGATACTTACTGCTCTACTGCATTTACTGCTAGCAGTAGGAGCAATAGCACTAGCTTCTAGCTAAAAAGTCACAGCATTAAGGGTACGAAAAAAATATATATGCTACATATTGGCGAAGCGATTGTTTTATAAAACATGATGGTTAAAAAGGGAACGTAGAAAGAACATAATTGCGCAGAAAAAAGGACATACTTGCGAGATGAGAATACCTACTGAGATGGTGATGCTACTGCTGCTACCGCTGCTACCGCCCAACTGATGCTACTGCCAGCAGTTAATACTGCTACTGCTGCTACTGCTAGCAGTAGATAGATATAGGATAATTACGCTCACTGGGTCGGAGTCCTCGGCTAGCATAAGCAATGACACGATCCCCTCCTTCTTGGTGTTGGAGCAATATAGCACCTAGTCCAGATCCACTGGTATCTGTATGCACAATGAATGGCTGAGAAAAGTCTGCGAACGCTAATACAGGCGGCTGAGTTAGCATCTGTTTCAACGTCTTTAACGCGTTCTGTTGTGATTCACCCCAAGTCCATGGTACTGGCGTTTTGGCATTCTTCTTGCTCACTGACTACTTATTGTGGGTACAGTATCCTTCCAACAGTTTATTCAGTGGTTGAGCAATCTTGGCGTAGTCCTTAATGAATCGGCGATAGAAGCCAGATGTACCTAAAAAGGTGCGAAGCTCAGAAACATTAGAAGGAACTGGCCACTTTGAAATCGCAGAAATCTTTTCTGGGTCTGTAGCAATGCCATCCTCAGAAATAACGTGTCCTAGGAAAGATACGGACGTTTTGAAAAGTTCGCACGTAGACGGCTTAAGTTTGTAGCAGTAGATATCTTCTCCGTGCGTGCGCACAGCGCTGTCACTTCGTGCCTTGGTTAGCTACTGTTACTGCTACTACTGCTGAGGGTTGTGTATAAAACATAAAGGTTGAAACGAGAAACTAACTGCTACTAATGGCTACTGCTACTGCTGCTAATAATAGTAGTAGCTATTGCCACTGCTGCTACTGCTCATACTGCTAGCAGTAGCTGAAAGGTTACAGCAATAACGGTAGAGAACTAAACATATAAACCATGATATTACCTGGCGAAGCGGTTGTGTAAACATAAGATGGTTGCGAAAAGGGTTGTCTGTTAAACATGATGGTGGGAAAGTAGAAACAACAAACTTGCGCAAAGAAAACATACTTGCGATGAGTATACCTATTGAGATGGTGCTTTACTGGTGCTACTGCTGTCAGTAGCTAGCAGTAGCAGTAGCAGACATATTATCTGCTACTGCTGGCAGTAGTAGCTACTGCTGCTACTGCTGGCAGTAGTAAGCAGTAGCAGTAGCAGTAGTAGTGGCAGTAGCAAACATATGCTCTGCTACTGCTTGCTACTACTGCCAGGAGTAGCTACAGCTGCTAGTAGCTACTGCTGGTACTGCTGGTACAATATATACAAGAAAAATTTGATGCAAAGCATCAAGTGCCCGCTAAAAAATTATAGTCATTCAAATTAATTGAAAAAAAAGCATTAATTGCAAGAGAAAACAAGAAGTGTTTGTGAAACACTATTTAGGTGAAAGGTCATGGTGAAGGTATAAAATGTTGGTACTTATGGAAAGGTCTTGTCACAAAGAATAGACATGTGAAATATGAAAGCCCTATCTGTTATGGTTAAAAAATTAGGATCAAGGTTAAAAGTTTTAAAAATGTAGGTCAAAGGTCACAGTCAAGGTAGCATGGTGAAAGGTGTTGGTACTGATCAAAAGATCTTGTAATAAGGAATACTCGTACACATGTGAAAAATAAAAGCCCTATATCTTACGGTTCAAAAGTTACGATGAAGGTTAAAGTTTTCAAAATGTAGGTCAAAGGTCAATGTGTAGATCACAAGGTAAAAAAGTTTGGTACTGATGGAAAGGTCTTGTTACAAGAAATACACATGTGAAATATAAAAGCCCTATTTGTTACAGTTCAAAAGTTATGATAAAGGTTAAACTTTTAAAAATGTAGGTCAAAGGTCACAGTTAAAAGGTTTGGTACTGATGATAAGGTCTTGTCAAAAGGAATACACATGTGAAATATGAAAGCCCTATCTGTTATGGTTCAAAAGTTATAATAATAATGGTTAAAATTTAAAAGATGTAGGTCAAAGGTCACGGCCACAAGGCAAAAAGTTTGGTAGTATGGGAAGGTCTTGACACAAGGAATACACAAGTGAAATATGAAAACCGTATCTTTTACGGTTCAAAAGTTATGATCAAGGTAAGTTTTCAAAATGTAGTTCAAAGGTCATGGTAAAGGTAAAAAAGTTTATTAATGATGGAAACGTCTTGTCACAATGAGTACACATGTGATATATGAAAGCCCTATTGCTTACGGTTAAAAAGTTATGATAAAGGTTAAAGTTTTCAAAATATAGGAGGTCACAAGGAATACACATGTGGAATCCTTTTTTTTTTTTTTAATTTTAAGTGTTGCCAAAATATTATTATCATTTGTAAAATATAGCATAAAGCATGTGTTATGAAGGAATGGGTGCTTACATAATGGTTGTTATGTTGGGAAATAAATGAAAATAAATTAGTGTTAGAGTAAAACTGTTTTATTAGCATACTGCACCATTGTTTGAACAATCATGACAGAAAAACTTATATAAAAATATAAAACTATTTTAATGTGGCACATTTTGAATGATGGAATCATTTAAAAACAATAAAATACTCATGAATGAAAATGTCAATGGAATTTAGTAATTATCAAATGTATGTTATTTGTTAAAATTTAAAAGTTTTAATGAAACAAATATTGTTTTATAGTATATAAATAATATATCAAAAATGGTAACATTTTAAATGAAGTTATGATTTTGGCACTTTATATTATTTAACAGTGAGACAAAAATATAGGAGTTTTAAGAACATTGAAAATCTAAAAAATATTTTTTTATGAAAAAATAATAGCATTTAAAACAAAAAACTTAAAAATATAAAAATAAAACTTATCTACACTATTTACATGTACAATGATTAAGAACAAAACAAACTGAAATATGATTTATGTTGTTTTGGCACAAATTGAAGTTTGGATAGCAACATAACTATTTACATGACATAGTGGGAAATTGAAAATGAAGTAACATGAACAATAATATGAAAAGCATAAACATTGACATTGAAAAGGTTTTAATGTAAACAATGGTTGGTCAACCTAATTGAAATTTTAACTATTAAAGAAGAGGCCCAAAAGGACCTGTATATGCTGTACTGGTTTTACATTGCAACTAGTCTATGATAGTTAGATAAATGGACTACATGTATAAATATGGTATTTCGTTAATATGCTTGACCTGCCTAAATAATGATTTTAATTAAACTAAAGGGAGGTAATTTGGTAAAGTGTAAACAAGGCAAAATAGAGGCTTTTGTAAATTAAGGCCCCTTAACCCTGGTCCTACTAACATGTTGTTTTTTTTAATTCAAGGGCAGATAACTCTAGACATACTGGTCCGATAAAGCCCATAATCAAATTCATCCGAGACCTTGTGGCTATATACATTGTGACATAGTTTGATTAAGATTGCTTCAGATATACGGTTGCTAGAGTTTAAACAACAAAATTGCTAACAGACGGACGGACGAACGACAGGCCATCTCATAAGGTCGTCGTAGAGCTAAAAAATAAACTATGATCTGAAAGTTCCAACAAAAAAATAAGAAATGGAATTTATGGGAAAATGGCAAAATATATCATGAGAAAAGAAAATAATTTTTATGCCAGTTGACCGAATGACCTAGTACAATACCAATTTGAAAAAACTTTAAAAAAGCCAAAGCAAGTATGCTACATATGACACTGTTGGTATTTGAGATAATAACATATTTAAAACAAACAAAAAAGTATAAAAAATATAGAAATAAAACTAATCTACACTATTTACATGTACAATGATTAAGAAGAAAACAAACTGAAATATTATTTAACATTTACATAATCATTTCTTCAATAGGTAGGTATACAATGATTTTTTTTATATTAAATGAACAAATTATTTACCCATTTTGCATGATAATGACTGAATGTGTAGATAAAATGACGTTTATATATAAACATACATCAGTCGACAACTGATTTACACAATTTGCATGAAAATGTCTGGGTGTGTAAATCAGTTGTCATTTTTTTTAAACACATACATCAGTGGACAGCTGATTTACAAGTTTTGCATGAAAATGACTGAAATTATAAATCAATTGTCTTTTATTTCTAAACATACATCAGTGGACAACAGATTTACACAATTGCATAAAAATGTCTGGATGTGTAAATCAGTTGTCTTTTTTTTTATAAACATACATCAGTGGACAACTGATTTTCACGTTTTGCATGAAAATGACTGAAAGTGAAAATCAGTTGTCTGTTTTAATATATAAATATACACCAGTGGACAACTGATTTACAAATTTTATTTGTACAGAGAAGAGGCAAGGCTTATATTGAAAATGACTGGAAGCAAATTGTGATATGAAATAAGAAATTTTGGTAGAGAATCACCCAAGGATCATTCCTATGAATTTTCTTGGAAGGAGTAGGCTTTTAAAGAGTTTTACATAAGTTGACCTGATGACCTAGTTTTTAATCAGGTCGAAGTCATTTTAGCAATTTTTTATAGAGAATCACACAAGGATCATTCCTATGAAATTTCAATGGATCAGACAACTGGCTTGGGAGGAGAAGGCTTTTAAAGGTTTTTACATAATTTGACCTGGTGACCTAGTTTTTAATCGGGTCAAGGTCGTTTTAGCAATTTTGGTAGAGAATCACCAAAGGATCATTCATGTGAAGTTTAAATGGAATTGGATTACTGGCTTGAGATGAGTAAGCTTTTAAAGCAAAAGTTAACAGAAGGACGGACGCAAAGTGATCACAATAGGTCACCTTGTGAGACTTCGCCTCTTAGGTGAGCAAAAAACACACACTGACCTATCTACACAAATGAAACAAATAGTACAACACAAATATCATGGATTATGGTAATATCAAATTATTTAAATAATCAAAAATAAACAATTAAACAAATTGTTTCAAAAGCATGGCTCATTTGAAAAAATATATAAAATTGTTTAAATGGATTTCAAGAAGAAAAGTAGAAGAAGCACATAAGTCAAGCAAAATTTGTAAAATGAAGATGGGTTTTTAAATGATAATTAATGCTTTAAATTTTAAAAAAGTAAGAATAGTTTTAGTTTTTAAATGATGATATTTAGTAAAAATTACAAGACTTAAAATTTTAGGAAAACATGCAAAATTATTTAAAACTTTAGCAATGAAGTTATTTAAGAATTATATGTACAAAGGTTAAAAATAAAATATACGACAACATCAGATTATTCACTATTGTTTTTTAAATTTAGAAGTGAAATGAAAAACAGTTCTTGAATAATGAATATTCGTATACAGCCATAATCAAATATAATCTTGTTGTCAAAAAACTGTACATGTTGCTGTTTTCAATACACTGTACAAGTAACTGTAAGGCTATCAAGTTTAATGTAAATATGAGTAAATCTAACTAAAATATTTAATTGTTTCAATACTAGATGGAAAGAGTTAAGTTCAATACTATCATGTTTAATTGCTCAAAAATTTGTCAACATTTTTTTTCAATGCTTAATTTTCAATACTAGTATAGTGATATTTTATCATCCAAAAAGTGAAAACTGTACACAATATTTGTTGTAATTCAATATATAAATGATAAACAATATACCTTAACTTGTATTTGAAGAAATTTTTGATCTTTTACACAATATACGTTTGTAATTTAATACATAAACGATGAAACAATATATCCTTAACTTGTATTTTAAGAAAATTTAGAACTTGTTTACATGTTAAAACTGATTTTCACTGAAGCTATACATATTAACGTTAATGCTATTTTGCATATATATGTATTGTACCAAATGTTTTACTGATGAAACTTTATAGATTTATACAATGATGTCGTACAAATTGTTTCTTGAAACTTTGCCTGTAAAATGTACAGGCAGTTTTGAAACAAGCACACAGATTAAATCATCTTCCTCGTCAAAATTCACTTCGCCAAATACCTCAACAGCAGTTTTCTCAAATATTGTAATTGTGGAAGAGGTATGATCTTCTCTTGTCAGGGAAACCTTTACTCTGAAGGTAACTTCCGAGCTTGCCCCTCCACAGGTTGGACACTTTCCGTCAATCATTTTCTTCTTTCTGCAGTCTGTAAGAATGGAAATAACTTTTTGGATTTTTGGCATAACAACTTTTTTTTATATAATTATGGTTGATAAGTCTGACGACCATTTATAGCACAACACAAATATAATATATTATATATATATATATACACGGAAAGAAAAAAGTGAAGCAAGTGGTTTTCGCTGTATTTGTTGTTTAACACATTCGATGACATATGTAGCCCAGAAAATTGAACATTTATTGCAAATGTTTTTGTTTTTTTGTTAGTAGAACAAAATTCTATTAAATTGCATGCATAACTTAAATTCAATGAAGAAAAGCTTTTCAAAAATCACTATATTTTTTCTGTAAATGGAGGTAATTTTCAAAACTTAAAAGTTAGAAGTTGAAATTTAGTAGATTGTTTAAATTGAAACAGCCATCTTATATTTGTTATGTAATGTTGAAATAAGCTGTTGGGTAATAATAGGAATAAAGCACTGTGCCAGGATGTCATAATCAAAATGTAATGATCACAGTTCAATTAATAGCGTTATGCTAAACTGTTTTTAGCAGTATATGAGTACTTTTATTTTTCAAATAATGTAATTCATAACTTTTTTAATTAATCAAATAAGTGGTGGGAGATAAAATGATGATGAGATGCAATGTTGTGTAGAATAAGGCTAGGATGGGTATTGAATTTGTGACCTGTGGAATGGTTAAAAGTCATGTTTGTAGCTATACTAGTCAGGCTAAGCAGAAATGATAATGAACAGCATACATTGAAAGTCAACATGCACTAAAATGCAGCAGCTTATAAACACTAATTATGATTAAGGAAATTAAAATGGCATTACTGCTGAACATCTAATGTCACACAAACAAAATAAAACGTTTGTTATTATAAACAGATTTAAATTTGAAATATTTGATTGATTTTCTAACATCTTTTTTATGCCATCAAGTGCTAGAAGATGATAGAATTTTTTTATAGAGGCATTCATTTTGCAATAATTGCACTGTTAGTAAATTCTGATACAGATGGATGGAGGCCCCACATTTTTGTCTGGTAATATTCTTTAAATTAGTAACAAGATATTATTTGGTTATTAATCAGAAGTAATTACTTACTGGAGACTGTACAACACTTGTATGAAACCACTTCAAAGATGCTGTCAATGATTAAAGGTTCAGCAGACGTAGTTTCATCATTAGCAGTGAAGTCTGGATCGTCCTTAAACTGTTTCCAGTCATCTTCTTTGACTTGGACATCCAGTAATGTGTCATCTGATAAGAACTGTGAAAAACAGAAATAAAATGAATATGAAAAGAAAATATTAATATTATAATATGTTGTTGGGCAGTATTTTTAAAAATGAAGTTTATTTGGAGTTAAATGGATAAATTAGTTCAAAGTAAGGTAATAATGGTCAACATATCAAGTTACAACTGTTTTATTATTGAAGAACAATAAAACAATACTAATTATTACCCAAGAAACTTCTGAAACAGTCGGTCCAGCCTGTAGAAATATTGACCTTAATAAATAACATTGCTAATGTCAAAAGTACAACATGCCTTTAGTTTTAATCCCATCCAATAAAAAAACACACATAAAAATTAATATTTTTTACATATTGGAAGACAGACTCGTCTTCACTTTTTTTTTATAAGTAGTCAACAATTCAGCGGCAAGCTGAAGAACTGTCACACTAGAGAGCCCAAGTTGGATACATTGCCTGGACACTGGAAAGAGTTAATGTGGGCTTTTAATTTCAAGTTATGACTTTGAAACTTTTTTAACAGTGAAATTTAATCCATCATAACATTTGTGTAAGGCCTTAATGACATGAAAAATTTAACTAATAATTCATCATTGCATTGTTTTATTACACATAACATAATTTAAATACCTGACATGTTGTGTCTGTGGTTGATGTCAGTTGAATTCGATTCTGAAAGGTTTTGGTATAGACACCTGTCACTTCTACCACAGAATCTGGCATGTAGGATGCCGTTGCATTTTTATCAAATAGACAAACTTTGGCAAGTTTTGAAGCGTCTTTGATACACAGACTTCTGACTGCCAGGGTGCCTTCTCTTCGGTGAGTGAGGGGGGAAACCTATTGAAGAAAGAAAAGAAGAAAAAAAAATTGTAGTACATTTTTCTGATAATATTAATTGATATATTTATTTTTTGAAAAATTGTTCTTTTATTACCCATAGGCAGGTTCTTTTTTTTTTTTTAATGTAAAAAAACACATGATAATAATTGAGCTGCTTCATTGACTAAGTGAATGAGAGCTTAACATAACATTACATTGTATGACAAATATGTGCTGCTCTTTAGATTAAGTTTAACTTACACAAGTTTACATGCATTTAATTAAATTCACAAAAAAATAATATAGTATGAAAACCTTGTTGATATTTCAAAAGGTCAACTTCAAAATGTTCTGATTTGATTATTTTTATGTATTTACTTATTGAGAGAAAGAAGGAAATTTCAATTTAACAAGAGCTGTCGGAGGACAGCGACGCTCGACTATATATATTTTGTCTCAAAAATAAACTTTATCAGAAATGAAAAACTTTTGTATATAAAATAAGCTTTAACAGTAATATAAATTACTTATAACCTATTTAAATGCCATCTTAACATTGTCTTTTTAATTAAAGTCCAAAACAGGGCAACAATTCATCATCAAATCATGTGAGTTTGATTTTTGTACCCTGCCTAATAGTTTTAATGAAAGGAACACATTTTGATAGTTTTCATAAACAGGCAGTGGTTAAGTCCAAAAGGTGCCATAACTCCCTTATAAATCAATTCAGGGTTGTCTTTTTACTCAACCTAATGGCTTTAATGATACAGAACAATTGTGGAAAGTTTCAATCAAATACATGAGATGATCACTTAGAAAATATCCTCTTGCATGAAAACCTTAACTTTGGTATAAGTCCAAAAGGGGCCATAACTCACCCCTTAATAACTTTAAAGTTACTTTTCTGACTCTGCCAAATAGGTTTAATGATAAGAAACACTTGTTGAAAGTTTCAATCCAATATATGCAGTAGTTACTTAGAAAACTTAGAAATTATCCACTTGCATGCAAACCTTAACCTTGGTATTCTAAGTCAAAAAGGGGCCATAACTCACCCCTAAATCAATTCAGAGTTACTTTTCTTACTCTGCCTAATAGGTTTAATGATAAGAAACACTTGTAAAAAGTTTCAATCCAATATATGCAGTAGTTACTTAGAAAACTTAGAAAATATCCACTTGCATGCAAACCTTAACCTTGGTATTATAAGTCCAAAAGGGGCCATAACTCATCCCTAAATCAATTCAGAGTTACTTTTCTTACTCTGCCTAATAGGTTGAATGATAAGGAACACTTGTGGAAAGTTTCAATCCAATATATGCAGTAGTTACTTAGAAAACTTAGAAAATATCCACTTGCATGCAAACCTTAACCTTGGTATTCTAAGTCAAAAAGGGGCCATAATTCACCCCTAAATAAATTCAGAGTTACTTTTCTTACTCTGCTTAATAGGTTTAATGATAAGGAACACTTGTGGAAAGTTTCAATCTAATATATGCAGTTGTTACTTAGAAAACTTAGAAAATATCCACTTGCATGCAAACCTTAACCTTGGTATTCTAAGTCCAAAAGGGGCCATAACTCATCCCTAAATCAATTCAGAGTTACTTTTCTTACTCTGCCTAATAGGTTTAATGATAAGGAACACTTGTGGAAAGTTTCAATCCAATACAAGCAGTGGTTACTTAGAAAATAAGCCTTTGCATGCAAACCTTAACCTAGGGTGTGACGCCAACGCCGACGCCGGGGGTAGTACAATAGCTCTCCTTATATATAAATATATAGTCGAGCTAAAAATGATAGACGGGTAGGTTAATATTCAAACAGAAATGTTGTAAGGGATTTTAACAACAGAATAAAAAAATATTTTTCTTGTAATTAAGTAATAAATAAATGCTTTATAATTATGGACAATGACTATTTATATTTTTTAGAAAATAATGTGAATTTGCAATTTAATTAAGGTTGAAGTATTACAAATGTCCTTAACTGATTATTATGAGTTTTATTGCTGAAGTAATACACAAGAATATAAAAATAGTCAGTAAAAAGAATACATGAATGATGATGGATTGATAACATATTAATATCATTTTATAACATTTAAAAGTATACATACCTGAACAATTCTGCCAATAATTGTGCTCTTTTGTGGGGATTCCAAAGCCTCTTCTAGGGAACGCTTGGTTCCACATGCTGGTTCATCTTCTGGAAGAACCAGCTGATGAGGAAGAAACGTCCCAGTTGGGACTGCAGCTGTGTAGCCTACAGAGCTAGAGCTTACCAGCCAACAATCTTTCCCCTTTTTCACCAGGTTTGAGAACTTATAGGACATGTTCTCTCTAAGCATCGTGAACTTTCCCCGTTGGTAAACTCTAATCAGAAGCAATTCTTCTTGATTGGCTGCCAATAAGTTGAAATACTGCATGGCAGTTTGACTTGACTGGTATTTGATCATTTCTTTAGATTTTTTCAGCACGGTCATTGACACTGTTCTTTTATCTGCAGCAGCCTACAAAACAGGTATTGAGGAACTAATAGGAAATAACCATCAAGGGTATTATTTAATAAAAAAACAATTGTGTATTGAAAAAATAATAATGTATGAAGACACGGATACTGTATAACTTGTAGACACTAATTGGATGTTAATAAGTAAAAAAATCAAAAGAAGCATGTACAGGTATAACAATAAGATATTTTTCTGAACTTAACTACTAATAACCTCCATCTTTGGAGAGAACAAGATGTCTGAACAATGGGCACAGTGTTTTCAATTGTATAGAAATATATAGAAAACTTAATGTATTAAAGTAAATGTAAACAAAACCACACTGATAACTTAAATTAACTTGTCAAAAAAGGAATCAGGCTAACTGATGCGTTTGTACACAAAACATAAGTGGATTTTGATAGAAGCTGTCAATGATATAACAAAATGTCTCTGTTGATAATTAAAAGTAGATAATCATTAAAATTGCAGGGGGAAAAAAAAGATAAATTGTGCAACCAGAATATTATTTCTTGTATACATCTATTTCTTGTACATATCAATAATGACTGACAGAACACAATTAAGCTAAAGCCAAATAAAGTTTATGAAATGACTCTAGTATGAAATATAAAATATACTCTGTAAATTAAGTTTAGCAACAACTTTTGGTTTTATCTGGAGAAGAAAATTTCCCAGAATTGTCATGCAATTATACATACACTACTGGTTTCTATCGCTAAGATCTCAATTAATGCATATTGGAAGCTCATGTAATGTCCAGGTTATTAGAGTTTCCTCCCTTTATGACAAACAGCTTTTTTGGGTGTTACTAGTGTACATTAGCAGCATTTATAACCGTTCTTGTCTTAAATGATGTCCCGGATGTCACTAACAAAAAACTGGTCTAAAAATATCAAGGTGTATTCCAGTATTTAAAATACAGAGACTAAATTTCACATTTCTATAAATTACCCCCCTTTACATTCAAAATATAGGGTTATTTAAGTATTGCTTATTGAAATGTCAACAAGTGAATAATTTGTTTTTGTTGTAGAAATTGTCAGAGCAAGTTTGTATGACTGTATAAAACTAATTATATGCCTACAGCAGCTACAATATCACAAGCCTTTGAAACTTGTGTATGGAAATTACAGCAAACATTTGATGTTAAACAAATTTTACAGAGTATATTTACATATGTCTCAGTCTATCATATTCCTCAAGCACACCTTTAGGGGGTTGTATTTGCTTAGGGTCCAATTTAAGAAGAAATAATCCAGATAAAGTTTTAACTCTACTTAAAGCAACATATGCCATACCCTTTTCAAATATAGTGGAACCCAAATTTATAACAACCTTATCTAATGACAACCCTTGCACTTTATGAATAGTACAAGCCCATGCAAGTTTTAGTGGGAATTGTGTACGAACTATATGCCTTCCACAATATATAAAAGTATGTCTAATTTTATCAATAGAAATTGCATTTGAACGGTTGGCAATCTGTAAAATTCTACCAATTTGTGGATCATCAAAAATAACATTAACTGCAGTAATCCTGCCAGTATTTGTAAATTGAAAAGATTGAATGATTCCAGTAGCACCATTTACAAGACCATGCTGTGTAAAAATATTTCTAATAAGCATGACTCTTGAACCGACTGATAGTGTTAACTCCTTCTCTAAGCCACCAGCTATACGATCATCTTGTGGTATATAGTCTGATGATACATTTCCACCTATTTCCGAATCTTGTGAACCAAAAAAATGTTCTGATCTTACAAAATGAACATCAGAATCTAAATGAGATTGCATATGAGAGTTATGAGCATCTACATCTTTACGCAATGCATATATATGTAAACAAGGTTCAACAGTGTTGTAGTCAAACCGCAACCTAGACACTAAGAGACTTACATCCTGGTCAGAAAGTAAACCAACTCGTGCTTTATTTAAAAGTTGCGCATAGATTAAATCATTGTTCTGTCTCATATTTTCAGATAGGAAAAGTGGCCGAAAGAGCTGCCAGATTAAAGTGTTACAAAAAGCAAATTTCCCGTTAATAGGCCTTAACTGGAAGAAATCACCAACCACTATAACATTCATATTACCAAAAGCAGACTTGTTATTCTTTATATCAGATAGTCGTCTACTTATGTAAGTCATCATTTTGTCACTGACCATACTAATTTCATCTATGACTATAGTATGAACTAATAAAAATTGCCTTTGTAGCCTTGCTAAAGCAGAAGCTGGAAGTTGCTCATATTCCAAATAATTAGAAACTGGAATTTTCAACAACGAATGTATAGTAAATCCATTAACATTGCGAGCGGCAGTACCAGTTGGAGCACACACAACAACAGGAGACGATCCAATAGATGAACTTGTAAACAATTGCAAAAATGCTATAATCATTCGAGTAACAAATGATTTTCCCACACCAGCACCACCAGTAATAAATACATGCATTGGAGATTGAAGTCGATCCTTGAAGTATGTTTGAACATGCTGTAAAGCCTTCAACTGGCAAGCAGACATTTTTTTAACATTTTCATTAAAAGTATCTTCTGAAAATTCACAACATTGTAAAGAATGAATATGACATGTTTCAAGATTTGTGTCATTATTATTGTTTTCAACAAAGTTTTTACGAATATTGTCATTTTCTGCAGAAAAGGCAATTGTCTGGTCAACAGCTGAATCATTGGAACTGCAATTTTTATCTGAAATGGTTTCATGGATACCCAATTCATTTTCACATAACCTGATGCGTCGCATGGCATTTTCAATTTCTGTTGTAAGGGAAAAAAAAATGTGGTTAATGTCGTCATCGAACAAATGTTGTTTTGCTTCAAAAGCATCTTTAGCACTTTGAAACGGACAAACAAGTTGACTTTCATCTGTATGAGGCAAAAGTAACAAAAGTAAACTATAGAAGTAGTCCTCACTACCAATTGGGAATTGAGCATATCGGATGACACTAAATCTTCTTTTTTTCCGTAACCAAACATCGAAAGTTCGACAATGAATTCTTTCATTTCTATTATTTGTGGTAACATTGCTTGTAGGAGTTGGAATTTTTTGGTACCAAGATGCAAATCTGTAAAAAGACAAATTTTCTAAAGAGTAAGGTCGGTCCTGATAGTAATCTAAAATGTTTGTGCAAAAAATATCTGTGCTATTATCTGCAAGGTTTTCTATGTCTTTTGATGGCTTTAGTATCTTAAATCTTTTATCTGGGTGACGCGTATTTAAGTATACAACAGTTCTAGTAGAATGCAGTAAGTGTAAGTTACCCATTCTGTATGCAGCCTCTTGACTACTCATTCTTCTGTGTTTAAGAACACATAAACCAATCTTAAGTAATTTCACATATTTAGGGATACTTGGGTCTTGTCTGAAAACTGATGTGATCAATTCACCCAATGCATTTTTCAAATCATCTGGCTCAGACTTGCATAAATATGCACAAACATAATATGCAGCTCCTTCAGCATTTTGGATCAATTGAATATCCATATTGGCACGCCAGTGCTTTAATATTGTAGGGTTGTAATCATTTATGAAAATACTATTGTGATTTCTTTTTGACAAATAAAATTTTCCTTTATTTTTTGAAGACGGATGCAAATGAGTCACAATTCTCGTTTTCGAACATGGTTGTTTAGGAAAACCAAAACGACAACTGGCAGAACGTTTACAGCAATATGGAGAATGATGATGCTTTTGTAAACGATTTACTAATTCATACAGTTCTGGATCATCAATTTCATCTGGAATATTTGAAGAAATAGTTTTATTGATATACGAAATTATAGAGGGACAAGTATGTTCATCTATGGTGTGTGGTAGATCTGCAACCCACAAAAACATATGTATGTGGGGACTTCCTCTGTTTTGGAATTCAATTCTAGCAAAATAATCATTTACTTTCCCAAGAGGTTGCGAGTTTCCATGAATGACATGCTTCATTAGAGCTCTGAAACGCCGGTCAAAGTGGGTTGCAGTTAATAAAGGATCATTTCGCATGGAAGAAAAAAACGAACGACCAAAGGCATCTTTGAAATTAATATCTTCTAAATTCATACCCAATTCTGGCCAGTGTAGATCATCAGCTGATAAGGTCATGAATAAAGATGGAGGGCCTAAACTGCGAAACGTTGCTAACAAATCGTACAGCATATTTCTGAAATATGCCACAGTACCTTTTATATTCTTCATGAACATGTAAGAATTTTCCAAAAGGTCACAATTCTGATCAATATTTTTTACATTTCCAGCTGTAACTGGAGTTTGATTTTCATTTCCACAAGATGCAACCTTTTTTCTTATTTTCATATGGATACTTACTTCTCTTTTCAGCAAAAATACATCATAAGAAACAGCAGTGTGTAACAAGTATGTCCTGTCTTTACGAAAAATACCAGTTTTATCATATAAGCGAACTCGAAAGTACATACTTGGTGTTAACTTATATGGGCGTTCATGCTTAAACCCATTGTTTCCATGTGGAAATAGCCATGGAAACGCCTTTTCTTCTCCACAAGTTAATTCTAAAATGTTTACAGGTTCATTTGTGTTCTTGTTAACTTGCAAAATTTGCATATGATTAGCATCATTTACTTCAAGACTGCAGGTTCCAGAATCTCCAACAGGAACTAATACACTTTCTTCCAACTCATTTTCTAAAAGGATACTTGTACACTCGTTATTAGTTTGAGTGTGGGAATCTATATCCTGTAAATTGTCTTTGAACTTAATATCAGAATACAAGGGATTATTTATTTTCAACCATTTCAGAGCATTCCTGATTGTTGAAACAGACACTTGTTGGCCTCTTATTTCACATGGTTTTCCGGTCTCTTTATTAAAGTGTATTACCATATGGGAACAACTGTGAGAGGGTGGTGGCAACTGTGTCATTGTTTCCTGCAAGTCTGTAGGTAGGTTTAAAACCAATCCCTTTTCAGCGTACTGACCCCCTGGCAATATAATTACTGTCATAAATATGTTTATTTTAGAAATAAGTTTTTTCTCTAAGGACGACAAACTAGTCAATGGAAACGGAATATCACCAATAAATAGCATATTTCCATGTACAGAAATAGCTGGGACATTATTTGTTTTTAATTGATTATGGCAAGATCGACAAAGACTGCAGTTTTCAGAGATATTTAAACAGTTTGCAACATCATTCAATTTTGTCAAATGCACAACTTGATCTGCAAACAGAAATCTGTTACAACTCGCACAGCTTTCAACTGGACACAAACGAATATCTTTTTCATAAGAAGAAATATGACCATCAGTACTTTCGTAATCCAAAAATGTCAAATTTACCGATGTTGATACATTACAAGTATAACCTACATCAAGCATATCAAAGTTCCAAAATATGTCTGTCCTATCAGTGTCATTTGCATTGCAAACAGAAATATTTTGCAGCTTCCCTCTTTTTTTAATATGTTTACGCTTTTTAGAATTATGACTAGAAGAGTAGTATGTGTGGTCTAGACGCTGTGTCTTTGCTTGAACAAAAATTTGATTATTTGTTTCACTTTCGACTGTACATGTTTCTGGAATGACTTGATTACAAGTTTCTAGCTTACGCCTTAGACGCCGTGTCTTTGCTTGAAAAAAAAATTGATTATTTGTTTCACTTTCGACTACAGACACGCTATTATTTGGTGTAGATGTTTCTGGAATGACTTGATTACAAGTTTCTAGCTTACGCCTTTTAGATTCTACTACCCTAACTTGTTCTGCATTTTCCGTAAAAGTAATTGGTGTCAGTTCATAGAGATAACCGCTGTAATTTTCAAAAATGTATAACACAAGTTCATCAAACGAGTCAAACAAAAGCAAAACAGCTGCACCCTGCTCATGATATAAACCGTTATTACCTCGTTCATGAGAATCAAAAATGGCAAATTGGTTTGAATCAGTATCTAAATAAAGAGAGACTGTTAAATCATTGACAGTAAGTAAGTGATAATTAGAAAGTACAACAGCTTGACTCAGTGATTCATAAAAGCACATCTGACCAGCATTGTCATTTACTGCAGCATCAATTGGACCATAAAATGTATCCAGCATATAATTAACTTGAAAATCACGATTTCTCAAAGTCATATAAGTTGGTAAATGGTTGTGTCCAAGATAACCGACATGGTTAGTTTGTTCAACAATATTTGTATACAGTTCCGTGCCCTCATGCAAAACTTGGTCAATCGACAACGCATTTGGTCGAGATTCAATCGAAACATTGTATAAACCACCATTTAATATGGTCATTAAAGAAACTAACGCAATAGCAGTGCATTGCATTCCATTATACGGCTAAAATATATCACATCCTTGATGGAAATTTCCTAGAAGACCTCTTACCATTTTAGCTGTTGTTTTGTACTGCGCAGAAATAGATGGCCGACACGCTTGTAATTTGATACTTCCAGCCTCTATTTGGTTCTTCCAGCCTCGCTTTCGTTCCATAAAAAAGTGCGAAATGTATTGCTATTTTATAATGAAAAAAAAAAGATTAATCAGACTCTAATCAAGTTTTTCAAATATATAATAAATATTTCTTATAATCCGAAATGACAAATAAAATTAAATGTTCCGCTATTTATTATAAATTAGCAAAACTGTAAAACAAAACTTTGGTTCGGACAGACCATGGTCCGTAATTACCGATGAAGGTTTGTTTACACTAAATATTGTATGAATTTAATACACTTTCAAATATTGAATAATTAATGTTTTTGCTATCTTTGTATCAAATTAATACATGGCAGTTTATAATTATATTGAATACGACAATATTTACACGAAAATGTAAATAATAATACGATGTTGCATTTTCGCTACGTTTATAAAATTACCTAATCAATAAAATTTAGTGTGGTCTACCAACCTACTGACTAGTCATTTTAATTTGAATATTTTAAATTAAAACAAAAAGGGCAACGGTCATAAACTTGCTAAACTTTTATAGTTTAAGTTAATAAAAAAATATAAAAGCATTTGTTAAACGAAATTAACCAATTGAGCCAGTAAAGTTATAAAAATATAGTTTAAGCTAAAATACTGTTTGGGCAATAAATTAGCCTCCTTCGCCCATAGGCATATAACATACGCTCTACAAATAAGAGTGCCCGCCTCATGGCGGGCACTAACAAGTACAGTTAATTCCGGGAATGCACATTTTTCCGGCACGAAGTACATGACATCGGGTTTCCGTTGTGCAACTTCATTGTCTTTCTGAGACCGAATAGCGTGCACATTCCGGTGTTGTGCGGTTTTATAAAGTTCTGATTGAAGTGCATCTAACAAATGTTCAAGCATTCAACATGCAGTTTGTCCGAATTGTTGTATACATTGGCGTCTCTCGTGTCTTTGAACATATTTATCCACCAGCCTACACACTGACGCATTCAGATTCCCCACGAAGCCTGCTATTCAAAATAAAGTGTCGTCTGCATTATATCAGAAAAATGAATGAAGGAAGCTGAGTGTCGAATTTGTTACATAAATCACATCGAAGTAGTAGTGGTGCACATCCAGTACTGATTAAAATGTCAAGATAGTACAAGAATTAGTTACGTAAATCACATCGAAGGAGTAGTGGTGCACATCCTGTACTGGTTAAAATGTCAAGATAGTACAAGAATTAGTTACGTAAATCACATCGAAGGAGTAGTGGTGCACATCCTGTACTGGTTAAAATGTCAATATAGTACATTGCTATTTATTGGTTAAAGAGAAATCGTTATTGGTTGAGGCAACCTCTAACCATAATATCGATCTGCTAAACCCATCTGAATGCAAAATTATAATGGCTTAAGCTTCTCATCTCCCCCACTCCCCCCCCCACCCCCCCCCCACCCCCTACCCCCAACACACACACACACACACACACACACACACCCACCCCACTCTGCGTCCACGTTTCTCTTTATTCTTACTACGGTTTGTCGCTTAACTTCCATTTCATGATCCCTGACCAGCCTTCGCCACATTGCTCTATATCCTGGTCAATTGCGCCAGCCACATCATTCCATGCTTACATCTACGTACTTTGTTGCGTTTCAGAATTCAATTGTCTGAGACGGATAGAAATTCTGTCGCACAATTAACAGACATACTAGTTCTGTGTGTTTGAATCCTTGATCGAAATACTCCTTTATAAGTTCAAGTCATGACAGCATGTGTCCTGGTGAGGGGAGATAAGTTGAAATCACCTCATCTACCGATGCTACTTAAGAATAACAATGACTAAGCATGTCCACAAATAGATCATTGAGTATAACGCCATTTTTCTACTCAGTATCTGAAAAAAGAGAGAGAGAACAATGTTCTATATCTTTTTTTTAAGACGCACAAAATGGAATTTTATTTAAAGGTAAAACTCCATAGAAGGCAAATTCAACCGCGTACATGTATAAAAATGACCACGTCCCCTTGGACGTTATAATCCATGTGAATGTATGACAAAGAAAAGTGACTTTTAACTTAAGCTGCTGAAGCAATATGTATGTTACATTTACTACTATATTCACATGTCTGTTACCTTTACTACATGTACTTATATGCACATGTATATATCAGACTACAAACCTTAAGCAAGCCCTGCATAAGCAGTATATACACAGAACGAACACATTCCACTGCTTATTATTATTATTATTATTATTATTATTATTATTATTATTATTATTTAAATGAGAGATGTGACGAAATGCTTTCTTGCAATACTGAGCTTTTATTTTTAATTTTTAGAATCTGATGACAATTTATATTTTTTATAAGCCATGTATTCATCTGAAAAGTTGACATCTGAAAAGTTGACCTGCTTTTAGAGTAGTAGTTAACATGCTAGTTTAATGATACAGGTGACATGAGAAATATTCCCAACAACTAAATGCCTAGGTCTATACACAACACTTTGAACTTGAATTGAGTTTATCTGGCCTCTAACAGCTAAGGTCAACCACAGAGAGAGAGAGGAAAGAGAGAGAGGGAGAAAGGATATTGAAGAATCCAGATTCATAATCATAATCATATATATATATATATATAATCATATTCATAATTTTGATAGAGTATCATCAAAAAAACTGACCAATCATTGATCAGAAACAAGACATAAACAATACATTCTGGTAGGTGATAAACTCGGCCTTTATTCTTGATGTTCAACCAAGTTTAATGTTAAAATTAAGGTATCTACAGTGTGATTCATTTAAAACCCTGCATATCTCATGCACAATCATGCAAACTGATTTAATATATGTATCTTTCAAAATCAAAATCTTGAAAATTATTGTCTTTTTACTCTGCCAAAGGTTTTTTATTTTACTATAGAACCTAAGGATAAAAACCGAGTAACACAAAATAATGTTATCATCTACTGAAAATAGGACAAAATCTCAACATCTCTGCAATGGAAAATTATGAATATCAAATATATGTTCTGGTGCGTTTACGTGCTCTGATGATTGGCAGCTACATGCGTGACGGGATCTCCCGGTTAACTTCTTAATCCAATGTATAACGCAATGCGAATTTTCGGGAGTTATGCACATGGATAAATATGCATAGATAAACAGTAGTTTTACTAAGAAACAATAATAATAGACCTACTCACATGTACATGTCTTCTGCCTGGTCAATCTATGCGTATAGTCCGAAGTATTTTACCGCGAGTCGCAACAAGTCACAAGTGTTAAGTGTTAAGTGTCCCTCCAGGTCTTCCGTACTACCTCCAGATGACAGTGAATTGAATGAATGTTGTTTAACGGCTCATCAACACAGTACAGGTTATTTAGAGCCGCCCCAGAGAGAGGGGAAGGATACATAGGAATCCGGGAACCTGCCCTACTCTTATTATCGAATAGATTCCTATGGTTCTTTAACGTGGTCGGAGGATAGACCGATACACGGGACCGCCCGGTTTACGTCCCCATCCGACCTCGACCAATTATTAAAGATCGCCGCCTCTATTTCAGACGGTACCGTATTGGAAATTGTATGGGGTTTGTAAATTGCTATGGGTTTTGACTGTGTTTCATATAGCAGTTGATACCTGTTATTTTTACAGAAATAAATAGGGACCCAGTCAAAAATGACTGGACTGGTGTAAAATTTTATTTTCAATGCAAAGCGATCATTTCACCTTCGATCAAGCTGGTGAATTTGGTAGAGCAGTCCACTTTAATCTAAACTCGCCGGTACGCGCTTTTAAGCATAATGCCTTATTTAAAGTTATTTTATTATGTTTTTCTTCATGCTAATTATTAATGATCAATTTAATTGAATAAAACTGATTGAATTTATTTCATAATTTAATTTTTCTTATAACACACACACGAAAATAAAAATAAAAGGTTTGGTAGTAAAAAAAAAAAAATTCAGTTCTTAAATTCTATTTTAATTTTCAAACCAAAGGCATGTTTTATGACATTGCATGGTTACTACACTGTATACAAAACATTACCACACACTTTATGTAAGATCTGACATGACCACCTGTATTAAAAATAAAGATATGGTGCAAATTTAAAAAAAGCACATGAGATTTAGAAAATAAAATGTTGGCTATATGGTATATGGAAAAAAATAGGCTACTAATTTGGCATATGGAAAAAACTAACTGAGGCTCAGTCATTGTATAATATTTATTTTTTTACTTCTGGCATATCACAAAAAAGTGTCTGGTTGACGCATTTCTGAGGTATGTCCATTATTCACAAATTATGTTATATTTGTTATATTTGTTTTGTGTTTGCCCACAAAGCTATATATTTTCTTTCAAATTGCCAGAATTAATCTCCATAAATATGCAATGATGTGCAGAGCCCAATTATATCTAAGCAATAAGTGCAATTGAATATTAATGTTTTTTGTAAAACAGTTTTACAACAAATGCATCATTTGGCACTATAAGGCCTTTAACGGAGCGAGGCTATTAATATTTATTTCTAAACTTACAGGTGTTTTTGATTTGGAGACACTGTCAAGATTTCTAGTTGCATAAATGTCATTAAACACAAATAGATTGCACGTTGTGTTGTGTGGTAGCATGGCAGGCATATAAGGATCACTTTGTTCATCAGCTGGTGTGTACATTTTCTGTATATAAACTAAAGAACAATCCCTTTTCTCCGGAAGGGTACATCACATTTCCATTTTCTCATATTTCTTAATACCGTGCTTCATACATAACACATTTGTTCCATTACAATTGGTGTTCTAAACATTAAAATGTCTTGTTACTTCATTATTCCCAATTCCATTACATAGAAATTACTTTTACGCCGCTATGTGATACTTTGTATCACAGTTTTCTTGTTTACTATGATTTTGACAATTGTTGGCCTACACCATAAACCTGATCTGGATGCTCGGTATCACCTGTTCGGAAACGACATCAACATAATAAAGGAAGAGTTACTCAATTGTTTTCATCTAACAGATACCAGTTCTATCGCATTACTGGGGCAACTGCAGAGACCTAAATTCAACTCGAAAACTCAATATCATCATAACACAACGCAACAAAATGTTTTATTATACCTCACGTATACACTCCTGTATAAATTGCCCATTCCCTTAGCGTGAAGCAATTTTTATTATTACCTGATCTCCTATATAAATGCTATATCGTCATTTCTTGCTAATTCACTAAGGAAAAGACTGTTCCCGGTGAAAACGAACTGTTACCGGGCTTTAGTTTCGACTGTTTCCCTCACGTGCTGGAATTTCGTTTGCGTGACGTCATGTTGCTTTTTCACCATGGCCTATCGGCCTCGGGAAACAGTTCACACTGCCATCCCCTCCACCTCGGGAAAACAGTTTTGACTGTTCCCCAAACACACATGTGATAACTGTATACTGTTCACCGGTAAACATTTTTAACTGTTACACGATTGTGACGTCACGGGAAGTATAAAGATAGGTTTTGGGTTTTTCCAATAACGACACGCTTTGGCAATTGGAAATCAGCGGACGCTTATTAAAATACAGTTGAAGTTATGTCAATCGTAAGACGCTTGGTTTACCAAACGACAATAAAACAAAATGTGGCGAGCAGATTTGTTACTTTAAATCAAAACTGGTATACAAATATAAATTTAAAAAGAATAAAAAAATTATTGGGATTTTTTTCCCCCTCATATATTTAAATTTTAATTAAAACATTTGTTCGGTATAATAAAATAAATATTGCATCCCAGTGATGTCTTCGCCTCGGTTGACATTATTTTCCTCAGGTTGACAATATCCACTGTCACCCTCACTGGGATGCAATATATATATAATGTTTTTGGTTGTTGTCATATCTTACCCGATGTATCACATGCTTGCTGGCTTTTAGTATTAAGCATAAGCTAATGAGGAACTCATCTATGATCTCAATAGTTCAGTAAAATTTAAACACTACTGTTTCGTTTTATTGGAATGACAACAGGGTAAGAATGATATTTGGTGCACTCTACAACAAAGTTTCATCACCAAGCCACAACAACGATATTTTTAGCCAGTGAACGTTCAAAGGAACACATTTATGTTTGTGATGCCATATCTCGCCTTTCGTTCTATTTGCAATTATTGTTTGTTTCTATGCGTGTTTTTGGTTGACTGTCGTCTTCAAATCTACATTTTTATATCTGCTTTTAAATATATGCCCTTCTCTTGAATGCAGATGAAATAATCTAGGCTTAAGACTACGAACCATTTGATATCAAATGATAATCTTTTTATATAGACAATATATTAATTATCATTTTGGTGAAATTGATTAATTATTTTTCCACTACTACCACTACCAACACCACCGCCACCACCACCAGCACCAAAACCCACACCACCACCACCACCACTACTACCACCAGCACCAAAGCCCACACCGCCACCAAAACCACCACCACCACCACCACCAATACCACCACCACAACCACCAATACTACTACAACTAATATTACTAGTTCTACTACTACTACCACTACCACTGCTGCTGCTGCTGCTTCTACTACTACTACTACTAGATTACTACTACTACTACTACAACCACTACCACTACCAATACTACTACCACTACCAATACTACCAATACTACTACTCCCACTGCTACTACCACCACCACCACCACCACCACCACCACCACCACTATTACTAGTTCTACTACTACTACTACTACTACTACTACTCCCACTGCTACTACCACCACCACCACCACCACCACCACTACTATTATTACTAGTTCTACTACTACTGCTACTACTACTGCCACTACTACTGCTACTACTACTAAACTTTAAACTTTAAACTTTATTATTTGATTAAACGCCTATTTCTACATACAAAGTATACATTCAATGGCGTTGTACAATGATTAAAATACATGAAAATTAGTAAATAAAATGCATGTCATATAAAACAAATTATTACTCAGAAACAACAATTTTTAGCATTATATCGAAGAAATTCATGGAAATAGAAACTTATATATACATGGAAGAAAAATATTATACTGCATAGAATGAAAATCCAAAGTACGCAAATACTTTACAAAAAATATACTGTTTCTAACTCAAATAATTTTTAAAAGAGTTGCGATAGGAATATCATAATATAGAAATCAATAATCGCTTTATTACACACAACAGTCATATCCCATGAAGCACACTGCTCTTAGAAAAGAGAAATAATAGTCTCTGAAAAAATGAGTCTTTAACTGCTTCTTAAAAATGTCCACAGTTTCACTCTGTCTGATTTCAATGGGAAGTTTATTCCACAATCTCGGACCTACTGTGCTAAAGCTTCTATCTGCAAAAGTCTTATTTTTATTAAATGGCACAACAAATGATCCTACAGATGATTGAGATGATCTTAATGAGCGTTTTGCGGTTTGAGGAGTCAACAAATCAATTAAGTATGCTGGTGCTTTTCCTACAGAACAATTATACATATACACAAGGATCTTGAAATTTATACGTGCTTTGATGGGAAGCCAATGTAAATCAAACAATGCTTGTTTTGAACTCTCAAATTTGGTTCGATTTAATACTAGTTTAGCACACATGTTTTGTATCCGTTGAAGTTTTGAAAGCTCAGTTTGGGAAATGCCGTACAAAATGACATTACAATAGTCCAAATGAGATATTACAAGTGATAGAACAAGTGTTTCAGTGGCATCAGAAGACAGATACTGTCGAATACTCTTGATCTTAAAATAGCTAAGCATAGCGATTTTACATTTTCGTTTGATATGTTCTTTAAAACTTAATGATTCGTCTAAAAATGCACCAAGATATCTAATACAATGCTGTTTTTCAACGTTTTTACCACAGATATTGATTTCATTTGCATCACATTTGTCTAGTTGTTGGCGGCTACCACATTCAATAAATTCAGTTTTTGTACTGTTCATCTTTAACTTGTTCCCATTCATCCATTCATTTGTATCTACTGCAAAGTCTGAAAGTTCCTGTATAGCAGTCGCTTCTTCAGATGGTTTAAAGCGTCTATTTGCCGTATGGTCGTCGGCAAACCCATGAACCGAAATTGAAGGAGGTACAATGTCAAATATTGTCCCAGCGTAGGTCAAGTAGAGCCATGGGCCCAAACAACTACCCTGGGGGACACTACAATCCAGCTCACGCACTGATAATAATAATAATACTGCTGCTGCTGCTACTACTACTACTACTACTACTACTACTACCACTACTACCACTACCACTACCATTACCACTACCACTACTACTACTACTACTACTGTAAAATGCTTCATCTCCGCGGGGTTAAAGTTCCGCGAACTTCAAAATCGGACTAGTTCGCATAGCCAAATGTGAGAGAAATTGAAAATTAATGTGTATTATTTTCGCGTCTCCGTCCTATTCAATAACCCGGATCAACCCGGTGTTTTCGTTAAATCACAACGTCATCAAACAAGAACGGTCAGGATATTAAATCTTAGGCCAGTAATTATTGCCGAAAATAAGAGTCAAGGTCAAACAAATTCCAACAGAAAGTCCTCAAGATAAGATGGTGGGAAATGCTAAATTTTGGGGTAAAAGTTGCGTTTTTAAGAGAAAATCTCCGGAAACTGGAATAATTTTATAAAAAATCATTTGAGCAAATAAGAATCATTTAATAGTGTAGAAATGCTCTTCCAAATGCATCTCTATGTAAATTAAGGTTTTGTAGATGGATATGAGGGTAATACTATCAGACTTGGGGGCAAAACATGGAAAAAATGAATAAAATCGTTGATTTTTGTAATACATTTGGTGTTACAGGGCTATAAATGAAAAAAATACTAAATGAGCTATAAACAAATAGTTTCTTCCTGTTTTGCACAGAGAAAGGTACAGCGATGTCTCAGAAAAAAGTCCTTTTGAATACGACGATCTGAAATACTTTATTTTTGGGTCTAAAAATGTGTTTTTCATAAAACAAAATCGCTGAAAAATGAATTATGTGTGAACTAAAAGAGTCATTTGTAAAAAATACTCGGTCTACATTTGGAATCACACCTATGTGTTTCGATGAAAATCTTAATATTGTGTTATCCGGAAGTCAACGGGACAGAAAATAGTTCACTGTTGCTGTATGCCCGTTAGCCACACGTGTAAAAATGTAAGATCTGCATTGCATGTTTGTTACTACAATAAAGATGACGGTTATATCAGCGATTCCATGTAAATAATATATATATAGATATATCGGCCAAATGACATTGTAAAACTGATGATAATTTTGGGTTTGACTTTTAATGGCTTTTGGAGGGAATCTGCTGGTGTCTAGGGCGCCGCCATATTAGTATGACATAGCCAGTATGCATTCCTTCTACATAAATTCGAAATATGATTCTATGGAATTTATCGAGCTGTTGCGAATGCTAAGAGATCATTTCTAACGGTTTCCCAAAAAGCAATGAGCAACGATGTGTCAGTATCCAAGGGTATGATGAATGGAAATGCTTTTTTTTGCGAAACAATGCAATTTTCATCAACATTCGCTGAAAAACAGAATTTTTTCATTGTATTTGAAATTAAGAAGAATGCTCAAACCGTGATTTTGTTGACGACTTGCTTAACAATTGCATAGAATCACTCTTTTCATACACAAAGTACTTCGTTATAAACTAAACAAGTGTAGAAAGATCATTTTCTTGTATCTGTTTGTCGCATTATAAGTGTCGCGCATGTGCACTACTGTGTCAGAAATAAGTCCACACGAGGCTTTATGATTTGGGTGAATAAAATGCAAAAATATACATGAACCGATTTTCAAAAATCATTTGAGCAGTATAAACAATATTTTGGAAGTTATGAAATTTTGCCTTACATATGTACTCGCCCAGTTTCATTATTTCCAGATTGAATTAGCGGACATGTTGAAAACAAGTATACTCAAACACTGATAATTTTTGTAATTGATAGGGATAGTGGACTAGAAGATTTTCATATGTCTAGAGTAAAATATATTTTTACTTTTTTTTGTAATGGATAAAAGGATGCATGTTGAAATAATTAAATGTCCTAACCCCTGTGATGCTATGAACTGTTTTGTTATGCGTAAAATATAACATTTTCAATTGGGTAGAACAGTAATTGAGTGTATCAATAATTTGCACGTCGCAGATGCTATTTGTATTTGTAACCCTGCATGAAATGGGGTTAACACTCATATTAGGTTATATTGGGAATGCAATTTCAGATGGAGATGCCATGAAGGGTGAAGATTCCCATCAGACATGCCTCCGCAAAGGAGCGAACCTATGCGGGGCAGAGTATTTGAGATGTAGGATGAAGTTTCCCATCATGCATGCCTCGGGAGCGAACCAATTGGGGCAGAGGCCTGTGGCTCCAAAGCCATGGCCATATCCACTGGTTTAGCGAGGCCTCTTGTTTGTAACCAAGCTTGTATACATATATAAATACATGTATATAGCTTTTTATAGAGTGTGAGGCCTTTAGTCCAAAACACACATTTTATATTAACATACATTTGGAAAAATAATAATAGTGATGGATATGCATGTTTTACAAGTGTAGTAATATTAGTGCTACATCTGAAACCACCAGTTGTGCACAGTTTGTACCAAACATTTTCGTACAAAGGATGTCTGATAGTTAGCTAAATCTATGGATTATCCCACTAGTAACACACTAGTCTTCCATCACAATCATCATCTTTTAAATAAAATATATGCATTGAAGTTTTCAACAAATAATTGCTTCTCGGAAGTGTGGGCATTGCATGTTCATGAAAGGTTATATACATTATGAACAACCAAAACAATGTAATCAGAATGTACAAATTTACGAATGATGTAAACATGATCCATGGTCGTAACCATTGTAACTAGACATTTATTCAACGGACCTTTTGTTTGCTACAGACCTTAAAATTGAGCATCTAACTAAATTTCTGATACTATAAAACATTTGGATATATGCATATATAGGATAATATCACTTGAAGTAGATTATGTATATTCAAAATACATCTTAACAATGATTCCTGTTTACAACACTTTTGTATGAAAAAACATTTAGCCACCTGAACATAATGCATTTTTCAACAGAATACGCCTGATGACTTTTTTTGGGGCACATCCTTGCATCTTGCTCTATGGAAACCATTATAGATTATCATTTTATAATTAATTTCCCTACTTCTTTAGCTTAACTCTCCCCACGCCTGGGCGATACCGGGGCACAGGTTTCGAGCAAGCGCTTACTACGATCAGGGAGTAAGTATACAGAGAGGAGAAACGGGTTCATTATCGATTTATGTTGTCGCGCTAGAATGCCGCTATTTACTATTTTATCGATACAGGAAAAGTTAAAATTTCAGCCAACATCTCAAATAAGGCAGTTTTTACAGCCTCTTTTTTACGGCTTTCTGTTATAATCAACATCACGAAATTACCTTTTTGACAAAGATAAATATGTCTACTATTCACTTTTTGTAATTATTAATGCCTTATATAACCCATACTTCGTATCTCGTTTGCAATAGCTTCACACCATTTTTAATTTGAAAAATAAAAAAGTTCAGCTGATATCTCAAAAGGCACATTTTCATCACCTCTTTTTAGGCTTTGTCTTATAATCACCACCATGAAATTACCTTCTTGGCAAAGATAAATATGTCTACTATTCACTTTTTGTTATTATTAATGCCTAAATAACCCGTTGTCTCGTATCTCGTTTGCAATAGCTATACACCGTCACCATTTTTTATTTGGCGCAGAGTGGCGCCATCTTTGTTACATGGAACCGTCTGGTAAAATGTGCTTTTATACATGCAAACAAATACACGCATACACGCTCTGTATCAAAGGACACAGTGTGAATAAATAATACTTATGTTTACATTCTGCACCTTTATTGAGTTTGTAAGTGTAATAGTTTATAAGAATTTGCTGTTTTTCACACACGCGCAAGAAACTAAGTGTTTACAACTAATTTAGTGTTTTTTTTAATTTATATCCTAGGAACACCAAATGTATTACAGAAATCAACGGTTTTATTCATTTTTTCCATGTATTGCCCCAAAATCTCATATTATCCCAATATCCATCTATAAAACCGTGATTTACATGGAGATATATTTGGAAGAGCATTTCCGCACTGTTTGAAAATTCTAATATGCTCAAATGATTTTTTATAAAATTATTCCAGTTTCCGGAGATTTTCTCTTAAAAAAACGCAACTTTTACCCTAAAATTTAGCATTTCCCACCATCTTTATATTGAGGATTTTTTTCCTGAACTCATTACATGTCAGTCCTAAAATACTTTCTATTGGAATTTGTTTGACCTTAAAACCTATTTAATTACTAGACTGGTGCCAGTATATAGGTGAGAACAGTAGTGAGCGATAATCAAATGTTTCTATTAACTGATTTAGACAATAAAGTTTGCAATTATGTGCGAAATGTACGGTTATCACTCCCCATTGACAGGTATGATTGTATTGTGTCCCTTTCTCACACACTATAGCGATATTGACAACAAAACGTGTTCGTTCACAGTTGTCATTTTAATCAAGGTTATGTCAAACAACAAACAAAAGAATATTTTAATGGCAGTATTAATAAAATTGATTAATTTACAAAAATACATTTATATACTTGTAATTACAAAAAGATAACTGCACATTTACTTCTGATATTTTCGCCAAAATAAACCCAATATCTTCGCGAGGATTAATTTTAGCGAAACTTTAGAGGACGCTAAATTCGCCAAAATTAATCCCTCGAGAAAATTTCCCCTTTTACAGTACTACCACCACCACCATCACCACCACTACCACCACCACTCCCACAACCTACTACTACTAGTACCACCATCACCATCAGCAGCAGCAGCACCACCACCGCTACTACTACTACTACAACCACCACCACCACCACCACCACCACCACCACCACCACCACCACCACTACAACTACTACCACCACCACCACCACTACCATCACCACTACCACCACCACCACCACCACCCACACTACTACTACTACCACCACCACCACCACCACCACCACTACCCCCACCACTATCACTATCACTACTACCACCACCATCACTACCATTACCACTACTACCACTACCACCACCACCACTACAACCACCACTCTACTACTACTACTCTACCACCACCACCACCACCACCACCATCACCACCACGTAGACACTTTTATTCAAATTTCCAATCGGCTATATCTATATAGGGTATTTATGTTTTCTTTCATTTCATTCAGCCAAACATAAATTATTTATTAATCATTATTGCAATAATTTATATGCCTAGTATTTAAGACATAAATAACAAATAAACACAGTATAGGTAGCGATATGCCCAGACATAGCGTATAATTCGACTTTGTTTATTCAAATCATCACAAATCAATCGACAACATATATGCAATAAATTCATACCAAGAGTGGAAACTTCAAAACTCTTCATTGTCCGGAACACATCACTGTAGATTACGTACGCACTCGCATTGAATACACCATTCTCAAAGTGAAACAAACTGCAAAATACAAAAATACATATCAGCATCTAATTATACACTCTTAATACATATTATCATCATTAAGGGTGGGTGGGAGGGAAAACGTTGCAAACTGCAACTCTCTACTTTGCCTGTCATATCTCGAATGATTGAACGCAGTTCAATTTCAGTATATGTACACTGTGTACTCACTTTGCACGTGCATAAGTGAGATACACGACTATTTTTACCAGGTAAAAACTAGTCGGAACCAGATAATATACTAAAGCTATATTATCTTTACAGACGTGATCTAAAATCACGTACAAAAAATTATAACCATAAACAATAATAAATATATTTATGTCAGCCAAACATAAATTATTTATTAATCATTATTGCAATAATGTATATGCCTATTATTTATGACATAAATAACAAATAAACACAGTAATAGGTAGCGATATGCACAGACATAGCGTATAATTCGACCAGAAAAAGTTCGGGAAATGATAGTATATTTATAAATCAAATTCCTAAATTCAACGTTACTTCTCTCTTGATTTCATCGTTTTCCCTTACATACTCATCCTTAGCATTTTCTGATTCCCAACGACCATATTTTTTAAACAATCTATCACTTAACCCTTGACGAGCTGCTTCATATGCAGCTCCGGATCGAAGACTATGTAATCCAAATTTGGATTTATCTAAGCCAATTAACTCTAGCTTTTCTAACAAAATTTCCCTAACTTTAGTATAAGAAATATGTGCACCTTTTCTCAGTATGTTTTTATCACGAAAACATACAGATATCACCATTCATCCTTTTATCCAATACAAATTACACTGATCAAGATTGCTTAAAATTGCTAAAAATAGATTTCATTCGTACACTTTGTATGATTTTGTCCGAAACCAGACCGGGAATCTATTGAATTTTGATTGTGCTTCTTTTGTTCAATGGCACGATATTTTAGTCAAACTAACAATCTTATTGTGTGACGTCAATGTCGATCTGTGCTATTAAACATCATTGAAAGGAACCCGTGCACCACCGACACTGTGTCCCTTGAAGCACGCGAACGATTTATTAACTTACATATAATTTCTATCACAGCGGTCAACAAAAAGCATTATCACAATACAACACTGGCCTTCGTGCAGCACAGAAACATGTTCCGTTTAGCATCATTAGCACCTACATCGACAGTAAAGTTATCCGTCAACAAAAACCCTATGTTCTTAGATCAACATTCCTTTCACACAATGAAACAACGAAGCATGAAGACTGCAATCGCTTTAACCTATGTTATACCTTAATAATAAAAATACACGACTATTTTCCAACTGAATATTCTTTATTTATTGAGCTTAATAATTCTTAATACTGCCATGTTCATACATAAGGAACATATTAGTCAATTGTTTACAAAAACAACTAGGCCATCCGCATCTATTCTCGCTAGGTCCGCTATAAGGTATACCTTACATTCTAATACATATCCGTGCACCACGGTAACCGCGAGGCATGCAGCATGCAACTGGTTAAAACATATATACAGTATATATATATATATCTTCGAAAGGTGATACTGCTACAACTCTCCATATAGCACCTTCTCATATAAGGATCTGCCTCTCCCCCTGGTCGATTTTATTTCATCGATCACACCTGCAGTGTTCTGTACATGCCGCAATAAGTAGCATCCGTTACTTTATTGGGATTTTAAAGGCGAATTGCCAGCACTTTACTATTGAATTTCTCTGGGCCGAAAATACATTTTTTGCATTTACCCTGTACAAAAAAAGTTTGCCCTCTTTTAAATTCTAGCACATCTATTACGAATGGTTTTTTGATATAATCTTTATCGAATATAATAGGCCAGAAAGCGGCGCTCGGCCATTTTGGAACTATTAGTTTCCCGTGACCGTTACATGCCAACAGATGCGAGATTGTTCTATTTACTAGACAAATCGGCGGTACTAACCAGTTATTTACTTTCCGCCAATTATGTGTGAAAGCATCTACAGCTTCGCAGCCAAAATCATAAAATTTTGAATTGAATCGAGTAGTTTTCTTGTTTTCTGAATTAGCGAACCTGGCCCCCATAAACAATTCATGAATTCAAAAAACTCGCATGTAACTTCCCAGTCGTCAGAATCAACATATTTGCTAATTTTGTCCGCTATTGTATTTTGTTCCCTAGGAACCCACTGAATATCAAGATTGATATTCTATTTCAGACATAATTTGAAAATATCTAACGATTCAATCTGTAATTCAGCTTTAGTGCTACCCGATGTTACAACCCTGACACAGTTTTGTGAGTCAGAACATTATTTCACAGATTCGTTTTCCAGGATAGCCCCGTACGCATTTAAAGCTAGATGTATTGCCCTTATTTCTCTAAAAGTGGAACTTTTTTAAATCTCTGTAATTGACTATTCTTTATGAAAAATCATATTTTCAATTTCTACTATAAATGCCCCACACCCGGACTGACTGGCATCTGAATAGATCAATATTTGTGGGCAATAATATGGCTTAAGATATCTGCTTGGTTTCTATAACTCTTTGCATGCCTAACAATTCATATACAGATTCTTTTACAAATTCTAAATGCTGCATGGCTGATTTTCTATTTGTGGACATGATTCCGGTGGCATTTCCAAGAACGGACTTTTATATCCTCTTAAAATATTCAAAATGTTACTATTTGTCCCAATATCAGACCAAAATTGTATGTTTTCTTATAACCTTCCTGTAACATTTAAATCGTTCATATTTTTATTAATGCCAAATTCTTTTTCTTCAATTTCAAAAAACTCTTTATGCCACGAATATGTCTCGGGCGGAAATTCACATGAATGTGAAAAAGTATTAATAAAATACTTATCATGTATCTGTCCTGCTGAATCCTGGTTCCGAGCTGGGATGTTCTCTCTTGAACTGCTGGCGCTGTTAGTTTGTGTTGGGGTAGTATTTAGGACACTCGTGTCGATAATGTCCCCTAACGCCACACGCATTACAGATTTCTTGGTAACGTGTTGAACGTAGTCCACGAAAAGCCAAGTTCCCTCCCTTGTCTCCCTGTGTTGTAAGGCCCCTGAACTGTGTGTACGCCGCCATTGTTTGTTGGTTAGTAGCAGGAGGCATGAAATAAGGAGAATTGTTGTAAGCAGCTTGTTTAGATGATAATACTGTGGATGAAGGCTTGGAAATGCTAGTTATCTGTTTCTGACTGCTCTAAATTCAGCTTGTTTGAGCTTCTTTTCATCTTCGCTATCACTACCGCACAGACTGGGTTGCTCGTATTCTTTAACAGTGTTCCAGTCCCCGGGAGAACTATCTGCGACCTTAATCAGTTTATTTCGCTTTTTCAACTTCCCTTCCAATTCTAAAGCACTATTATCAGCAAAGCCCTCTGGGAGCTTATTCACTAAGCCTTCCAAGCCTTCTTGTATTTCAAGGTTGAATTCAAATTGTATGCGATGTGAATAAGAGCTAAATTTGTATTAAGACTCAGTCAATCTTTTCGTTTTTCGTTTATGTCATTTCTTAGATCTTTTAATTATACATCAAGATATTCTCTGAATAAACCGAAAGCCTGAAATGCTTCGTAATTGGTCGCGTCCCCCGGGGACTTACCTCTGTTATGCACTGAAGTCCCAGAAGCTTCCTCGTGGTCCCGAGTTGATTGTCCCTGTTCCGACTCCATAGGAAACGCCCAAGAATGCACGTAATTCAAAACGTTGTAAACTGCAACTCTCTACTTTGCCTGTCATATCTCGAATGATTGAACGCAGTTCAATTTCAGTATATGTACACTGTGTACTCACTTTGCACGTGCATAAGTGAGATACACGACTATTTTTACCACGTAAAACAGGTAAAAACTAGTCGGAACCAGATAATATACTTAAAGCTATATTATCTTTACAGACGTGATCTAAAATCACGTACAACAAAAAAATTATAACCATAAACAATAATAAATATATGTATTTCTAGCTATTCGTTGTATGCTTATTTCGTCATAAAGACTACATTCTAGTACAAAGTGATACTCATTTTCTATTCTATTACAAATTCTACAATTTCGTTCTTGTAAGCAGTACTATTTGGTCTAGACCATTTATCAGCCTCGATCTACAGTTTATGCGATGATATACGTAATTTCGCAAAATGTGACCAAATTTATATAAATTAATGTTATTGATACATGGTTGTAAATTAAAATAAACTATATTTCTGTTGAGTATTGTCGCTCTACTAGAATTTTGTAATCGTTCATGCCAGTTTGGCATGAATCTATCATTTAACCTTTGTTTTTTTATTATTGACAAAAACAACTTTAAATTTGGTTTCCAATCTAAGTTCTATAACAAAGATACCTAATTTATCCTATTACATCTGTTAACATCATTTTGTACATTAAGTGTACAGATTTCTTTTCTGGACAATATACTCTTCTAACCAATATTTTATAATTAATTATAATTAAGGAACGTCTACTATGGACTATACACGTTTATTTACCAACGTTTATGTATGACCCAAAAATTCGCATTTAGCACGAGACTGGTGAGTGGGGTGGGGTTGTTTGGTAGGGTGGGGTGGGGTGCGGAATAGGGGGGACATTTAATATATTAAATAGAAAGCCAAAAATAAAATAGAAAATATTTGTGTAATTTCTTTTTAATGAGCTTCAATCAGCCAGCAGGGGGATTTTGCTCAGTCGGTGCTCGTCGTGATGGATGCGCAAGTTTTCATAATTTATACATACAGACAATAGTGAAAACTTATCCAATGACCGCTGATATGTTAACCATTTCTTGGTTTTAAAAAAAATATTATATATATATTTCTAATGTTTTATTCAACTATTTTTAAAGTATTCTTGTGCCCGTGAGTGGTTAAAGGCATAACTAACGATCCCAAATAAATATTGTAAGAGACAATGAATCAACCCACAATTACAACAAGTTGGAAATAGGCACTGTTGAGCATCATATGTCGCAAACCGCATTTTTTTACCAATGTGAAGAATACTTATGCATTTTTCAAAGGTGACGCAATTTTCACAAATTTGCGAAAAATGCGTACGCATTCTTCGTAGAGGTTGTGAAAATTGCGGTTCGTTGTGTAATGACGCATTTTCGTATATTTTTACACCCAGTGAAAATGATACTAAAAGTTACAAATACATCAGAATTGGTAAATCTTCGGATAAAATACATGTGTTGCAAGAGTTCATATTAATTGGATTCTTAGTGCAAGTTCGTGAGTCGGAGATGTGGAGTAACACTTAATGTATACTGTAGACACTGGCCGCTTTTACGGAATCTTTCTTCCATTCAATGAGTTTGGGAGATCGTCTTAAACATTATACATGTATAATAGCTGTGAAATGTACGTTTCACTATGACGCTTTTCCGCAATTTCACATTTGCGATTGAATTCACAAATTTATGAAAAATGACATAGGCATTTAACGTGATCAACAAATACTCTGCTAGACGAGTGTATCAAGGGCATACACTAATTGTTTACGATGTAGCATATGGATAGCGGTGAGCTGGTCTGTGTGTCGAGAGTATCGAAGAAGGATCAGTCATCAACGGTCGTGCTGCTATTGTCGTTAACGTGATCAACAAATACTCTGCTAGACGAGTGTATCAAGGGCATACAATAATTGTTTACGATGTAGCATATGGATAGCGGTGAGCTGGTCTGTGTGTCGAGAGTATCGAAGAAGGATCAGTCATCAACGGTCGTGCTGCTATTGTCGCGTAGTGTATTGTCGCATAGTGTATAGACAGTATTAGAATCCTTCATCACCAGTCATGGTTCCATTGTCGTGAAGTGTATAAATAGTAGTAAAGAATTTGTCATCACCAGCCATGTTGCACCAGTCATGGTTCCATTGTCGTGAAGTGTATGGATAGTAGTAAAGAATTTGTCATCACCAGTCATGTTGCGATTTTCGCCTGGTGTGTGGATAGTAGTGTGTATTTCTGTGATACCGTGTTGGAGCACGGAACTTCATGGTGCAGGGGCTTCGTTTCCAAGTGAAGTATATGAGGAATGGATGTCTGCGTACAGGTAAGTGATTTTAAAACGCCTATATTCTATAATAATTGATAATAACCATTCTCTGTATAAATTATATTTAATTTGAACATTTGGAAATTGCTTCCATTTCAATTTTAAAATTGGTGAAATTTATATAAAAAAAATGTAACTCTAACGATCGGGAATGTAATAGAGAGTTTGTGAGACGTTAACTTCAAGATAATTTATATGGAATTGGTGCAATCAACAATGTTATATTTGTATTGTTTTGTTTTCCATTTGACTTTCTTCATTAAAATTAAAATTGAAAAACTGTTGTCTTTCTTTCCTTTTGAAATTAGCGAAAAATAAAGAAAAAATGAAATAAACATATAAAAATCAGTCCAAAAATATTTTGCTCTGTTTTCTATTGATCTATTGGTTATAATTGATGTGTCATAGGATTAGGAAAAAAACGTGTTATTGAGCGGTAACATATTTTGTTTACTTGAGTTCTCAATTAAAGAAACCGCACTGATAATCTAATTACAAGCAAAATACAAGTTAAAGTTTAATATATAGATTGATAGATATTTTTTATTGATTTGAACTTTTACAGTTTCTCATCATTACATACATAATTAGAAATACATAATTATAATCACATTACGGATTACACATATTTTCTACACACTCACTTGTAGTTTAATTTTCAATGCATATAATCATTATTTAATCACAGATCATATCAATTGCACATTTTAATCTATAATTCAAAGAAATCAAAAATAGGAAGTATATATAAAATAACAATTGATGTGAGGTTATCCATGTTATCCTCGAATTTGTTTAAAGAAATAATATTTGGAATAGAACATCTGACAGTAAACGCCTCTGATAAATGTTTACTGAAAAGGTTTTTTATTTAGTGTTGCGCATTTAAGCATATTTGTCCTTTGTATGTATATATTCTGATATATTTCTTTCTAATATCATTATAAGCTGTACAAATTAAAACAAAGTGAAATTCGTCTTCAATTTCAGTTGAATTACATGTTTAACAGACTCGTTCATTTCTTTCAATCCTATGTCTTGCCTAACTCAATTCTTAAGCTATATGATGATACACGTAATTTAGTAGAAACCCGTCGCAAGTTTTTGTAGATAAAATATTCAGATAATTCAAATTTCATATTCAAAATTATCTTTTACATGTCTATGTTAAATTGTTAATACTCTATTTTCTTGTAGATCAGTGTTCTAGTTTTGACTAAAACAATCCACCAACCTCTGGTTAAAGCTGGGTACAAACTGTTGATGGTTCACCCTTAAAGGATCATACCATACATATATAAAGCCATACGTATTAAGTATAGATTTTACATTCAACCAGTTGTTTAAATAATGGGTAACGCCCCAATTCACCGTAAACACCAGGATTACTCGTGGTAAGTTTGACTCCTAGAATGCTTTTTACAAAATGTGAGATGAATTATCTCTATCTTCTTCGATTTTGTGAAACCCTACACTTCACAGCCGTAACTGAGTATCGATGAGACAAAAACATCAAATATTTGAAGAGATGTTTTAGGTTTTAATTCAGTTTTTCCTTTGAAAACTCCAAGTGCCTTAAAGCTCTTAATTTACTTAATGTTGTTGCAAACACTAACTGGGGAGCGAATCGTAAAGTCCTCTTGCGACTTTACAGATCTCTTAGCAGATCCAAGCTGGACTACGGCTCGATAGTATATAGATCGACTCGCAAGTCGTACTTGCAGATGCTCGATCCTATACATAATCAAGGATTACGACTCGCTTTAGGTGCCTTTCGTACATCACCAGCCGAAAGTCTATATGTTGAAGCTAATGAACCATCACTGTCTCATAGACGGGACAAATTAGCCCTTCAATACGCCATTAAATTAAAGTCTAACCCTTCAAACCCAACTTTCGATAATGTTTTTAATCCAAGTTGTGAACCTCTTTTTGATCGAAATCGATCATTTGGTCTTCGTATTAAACCAAGATTAAGAGACACTGAAATCGACCTAAATTTAATTGCCAAGTACAAAGTACCACAAATTCCACCGTGGACTTTGGAAACACCAACAATTATTTTTAATCTTTGTAATAGTAACAAATCCAGTACAGACCCTATTGCCTTTCAAAGCAAACTTAATGAAATTAAATCGAAATACAGTAACTTTCAACATATATACACAGATGGTTCTAAAGATGGAGATAAGGTAGCTGCAGCAGCTGTTATTCACAAACACAGCATAAAGAGCTGCCTGCCTGACAAGGCCTCTATCTTTTCAGCTGAACTTAAGGCAATTGAACTTGCCTTAAATTATATTCAGGAATCTGATGATGATCATTTTGTAATATTTTCTGATTCAAGCACTGGGTAATATGAAACATGATAACCCAGTTGTGCTTCAGCTTTTAGAAAAGTACAATTCTCTTATAGTTGATAATGTTATTATGTTTTGCTGGCTTCCAAGCCATGTAGGAATACGTGGTAATGATAGAGCTGATAGTGCTGCTTAGGTTTACATATATCTAATACTAAATTACCTTATACTGATTTTAAAAGTTGTATTAACACATTTATTCGTAACTCTTGGCAAGCCGCTTGGGATTTGTCAGTTAACAATAAACTCCATTCAATTAAACCGTTACTTGGAGAATGGCGTTCTTCTAGTAGACCCATTCGTCGAGAAGAAGTTCTCCTAGCCCGGTGCAGGATAGGGCATACACGTTATACTCATTTATATTTATTACAAGGTGAGCAATTACCAGAATGTATACCTGATTTGCACCGATAACGGTCAAACACATCTTATTGGAGTGTGTAGACTTTGATCCTATGCGTCAAAGGTACTACAATGTTGATACTATGAAAGAGTTATTTGATACTATAAATTTTAGTCTTGTTTTAGATTTCCTAAAAGAGATCAGACTATATAAATCATTATAATATGTTCTTATATATATTTACTTGTTTATATACCCGTTGACGGGCATTTGCTGATTTACATACATAGTTTATATTGCACCTTATCATCCCTTATTTTTAATATTTTTATCTTTATATATTTACATTAATTTTTGAATTAATACTTCATTTCTTCATTTTTCATCAATATTTGCGCAAAATATGACCTATTTATGTGTCGACATGCCGTAAAACACCATTTATTCATTAACAATGTAATTCCTGTATAATTATCTGTGCCATTAATTGAACCTTTCTTATGCAGTGGAATAACATATTCTTCTGACCACGACTCAGGAAACATACCTGTGTTCAGTATAGTGTTAAATAATGTGTATAAATACGGTAATAATTGTTGGGCACTGTGCACAAAATATTCATTTAAGAGATAATCCGGACCAGCACTTTTACCATTTTTAAGCTGTCTAATAGCTTTTAATAATTCTTCATTACTTATAACTACATCAAGTTCACTGAACATAACTTGAAATTCGCCATTTACAAAACGTTCTTTAAAATACAAGACATCTTCATCAGGTTGGAAAAATGGATCATCGGGATTATTGACAGATTTAAAAGATTGTTCAAAAGCAGACAACGATATATTTGAACATTTTATATGCGGAGCCTCTCTCAACATTTTCCAATATAGTTTCGCATTCTTATGCCTGTATGTTTCCTTTTTTTTTTGTTCATTTTTATAATCCTGCTTACATCTTTTCAACATAGTTTTATATTCAGAGCGTGATCTAACAAGCAAAATTCTCTTTTCATCTGACATTGTCTATAAAAATTTAAACGAAAATGAAAGAACATTCTCAGGTGTTCACAACTTTCATTATACCAATCATTCGTTTCTTTACGCTTACTTGTATCTGTATCATTATTGTGAAATATATTTTTTATATATAAAGCGTTTGTAACACTATTCATTAAATTAGAGAAATCATGTAAGCTTGTTTCAATATCATTTATGTTAACACATGATACTATAGTTTCAGCTAAATTATGTAATTGTTCAACAAACACATCGCGGTTCAAAGCATCAACGTATTCACATCTACGCTCACTGTTCCATATATATTTGCAATCTACTGTTATATGATCATCATCAACAACAATATCACCATTCAAAACTGCATGTTCATCACTTATAGTGTTTTCAAAAGTACATTTAAAAATACGATGGTCGGATAAAGGATTGGGATCATGAGCATTAAACATTGTAAAGTTATTATAAATAGATTCAGATACAACAAAATAATCAACAAGACTACACCCTCTGTGTCCCACAAAAGTGTATTTACCTTTACCTGCATCATTACCGATACGCCCGTTTAATATTCTTAAACCAGTATGATTGCAGAAATCTAAATAAGCAGTACCATTGCCATTTATATGACCCTTATCTTGGGAATATCTCGGACTAAAATTATCTATGGGATATTCATCTGGCACAATTTCGAACGATTCATTTGAGTCAAACATTACAAAAGCTGGCTTGTCAGGAGTGCGACTATTAAAGTCTCCCGCCAATAAAATGTTACAATGGCCATATGTATCATTTTGAATAAACACAACAGAATCGGTTAATCTATCAAACACATTCTGTTCAATAGTATTAAATGTACTACTCCCAACATAAGCCGACAAACAAGTCATCTGTTAACGAAAACAATCGACCATCTAGTCTCAACCACAAAATATCATCTTCACTTTGAAAGAATAACCATTTTTCATTTACAAAAGTATTTCGAACATATAGAATTATACCACCTGAATCACGTTTAGAATTATTTGACTTTAATATGTGTAAGGCAAAACATTCAAAGTCATTAACATTAAAATCCTGTAAATCCTGTAGGCCATGTCTCTGTCAACATAACAACATCATTTTCTTCAAAAACGGAAATAATTTCTGAGCATTGCAATTTATTACAATTTTTAAAAACAAGACATTGTACATTTAATAATGCAAATTTCAAATGCACCCTCTCCTGTGCCCGCTAACCAGTGTCATTAACCGTACCATCAGAAACATGTAAGTCCGAACTCTTCGATCGATTTCTCGATACATGGGCCGAACGATTATCAGATATGGTCAAGTGAATTTTTCAACGACGACGCATTTTAGGCACGAGCAATGTCAACCATATCGTTGAAAAATTCACTTGACCATATCTCATCGATTTTGGATTATTTGGATCAAGTCCTTAAAGCTACAGAGTCCCTATATCAATCGATTTCTTCTTTGTAGGCGTGTCTTTATTTGTAACTTCATGTTCACCAGCTCATGTCGAAATCGGGTATTTAAGCGAGCAAATATAGTGAAGGAAATCATTTACTGTATATACATTGACCAATGCACATCGTACCTATACACAGGTAACAGTAATTTTTACGAAAAAAAAAAGTTAGCTTCTTTCGGGGCTCGAACATACGACCTTCTGATTGCAAGTCCTGTGCTCTAGCCACTGAACAACAACGCTACTTGAGAAAATAGTATACTAACTACCATATATTATGAGGCAAAATAACTTAACATATTTGAACGCAACTAAAGATGGATCAATAAATATTCAGTCCATATTGTCGCACGTGTAAATTAACATTGCCTGGTGTAATACTGTATCTTATCAATATTAAACTAACACTTCGCCTCAAATCAACCATATCTCGACTTGTTATTTAGCGCTTGACGAGTTTGTGTGCGCGCTCTTGTTATTATGAATGCCTATTTAGTGTTAAAAATGCTACAAACTACCAATAAAGAGCAGTGGTCTAGAGGTTCAGCGTACATCTTTCAAATCTTACAAGTGCAAGGCAGTGGTTCAAATCTCGTTCCGGGCAACTTTTTTTTTATCACATATATTCTGGAGCCGTATATTTATCGATGTTACCTGTACGGAGGCTAAATAAAAATGTTAAATTTTACGTATCGATTTCTCCTTATATACCGACTTTTGGGGTGTTCGTCGATTTGAAACTACTTCACACGTGACTCATTCATATTCATGAGTTATTACCAGTTAAAATAGGGACTGTACAGCTTTAACGTTACGTGAGGTGGATCGTGTGACAAAATGATATATAATATATTATATACAAGGGATAGCGTGTGTTAAAACACAATTCCATCTCGACGTTCGATATATAACACCATGAGGGAAAGCATGCGTGAATAATGTGTGATTAACTAGGTATAGATTAAATGATAAGTGACACTAAGAGAAATAACCCAATTCCACTATACGGCATAACTCATACAGAGGCAAAGATTCCGATAATGAAAAACCATAAATAAATAAATGAACGAACGAACGAAAGAACGAATACAGTAAAATAAATCAGTCATTTCCAAAATCATGGTTTATGTAATAGGCTTGACAGTAAACCTATTTAAGGTTATTTAGAGCGGCCTCTCGGTAGGCATTGACTTTACAGCAACATGCATATGCCCGCATGGGTTCGTTCCCTGGGAGTGCCATCACTTCAAAAAAAAAAAAAGCATTAAGGGATATTGTTAACGCATCTGTTAAAGTTGTATCACATAGAGACGGGGTGTCGCGTACAACTCCCACCCACTTATAGTCAAGGTCATAGTTGAAACGAATGACAAAGGTCAAATTCGTGTCCGGCCATAACTCTGCAATGAATGATTGGATAAAAAATATATATTGTACAGAACGCTTCTATACAAAAATACATAGTGTCGTGACCAACTCCCGCCAACCGTGGGTAATATCAAGGTCGCGGCGATATTCGTGTCCAAAAGCTTCACTACATTGAGAAGGAGTTTCATATACAACTGCTGCCAACACTGTAAAAAGTATACGGCAACTTTACACTAAAAATGGTGGCAGCTGTGCTGCCACCATTTTGAGTGGCAGCACAGCTGCCACCATTTTTAGTGTAAAGTTTCCCACAAAAACACGGAGCTAGGTAACTCCTTGATTTTGTTGGAAACATCACACCAAAAATGCACAGCTGCCACCATTTGTAGTGTAACATTTCTTTAAAATATATGGAGCTGGTATACACTCTGGAGCTGGTATACACTCTTTTAAGGTTAACGTTTCTCTATTTTCTGGTTTTTCAATACATTTTGTATGGTTAGATAACCTCATACTAAGGAAACGTTATACAAATACACAATACTAGATAACTCCTTGTATTTGTGGTAATGTGACACCATTTGTAGAATAACATTTCCTTAAAATATATGTAACTAGTATACACCCTTTGCAGGTTAATGCGCTTATATTTAATTGGAGCTCCTCCTATTTCTTCGAACACAATGTAAACGTCTTGCAAACGCCTGATAACATCGATCAATAGTAGATAAAACGAGGTAAAAAATACACCGTTTAAGCAAACGTTTCCTTTTAATAAGGTAACAAGGAAAGTTCAAACGTTCCCAGCAACGAATTGAAGATAGTCAACTTTTTTTTGTTGACATCGTAAAAAGCTCTGAAACGTTAACTAATTTATTAATTTAGTCAAATCTAGCTGAAGAACTTATCACATTAGCTATATTTAGATACGTACGCCTACATACATGTATGGAAAGTTTGAAGTTTAAACACAACCAAACGGTAGGGGTTACATAAAGGTTTGATGAACTGTACTACAGGTCGATGTCGTTATATTTTGCAAACGGACCATCAATGACGTGTATTTAAATAAATAATTTAAAAAAATTGCTTAAAGTTTAACGTTACCTCTTGGGTGCTATAGAGACAATAATTTTAAGGGATTCGTTTCCATGTTCTTGGAGAAATGTTATCATAATCCAGATACAAAGTTATGCCTCAGTTTATCCTCTTTAGCTAGCCGTTATAGTGGCAAGACATTGCCTAACTTAAAAACATTTACACTTCAGATTGGATAAAGTTTACCCCGAAATAGTGAAAGTTTTGCGCGGTCTAAACTTATGTATAAGGTTATACATTGTTTAGTGTATTTTGCGAGAAAACACCGGCATAAGGAAAACATTTCCCTAAAATTGTTTACACGATTACACTTACTTTTTACTGTGAACCTTAGTTTAAAATAAAGCTATTTTTTACCTTTAATTAAATGTTACAATGATGGGATTACACCGAGGGTGTCCACAATTCGACGGCATTTCATCGTAAACTTCGCACATGTCATTATGGTATACCAATATAATTAGAACTTGTTATTCTGTATAACACCGCAAACTAATGTTTATTCGACACCACATACATCAAATCCAACGCTAAAAGAGGAATGTAGTGACCATTGTTAATTAACAGTATTTTGAAGTATGACAAACATGTGATGGCAATTTGTCGGTGGCAAAACTGGCTTAATTATTTACTGTTTCTTGTCACAATTAAAACGCTAACAGATTAGCAGTCAGGTTACTTTTGAAAAACCATCACCTTAAATGGTGATGTTGTTTCATCCCCTCAGATTAAATATGCGAACTCGCTACCATGCTACAAGTACGATCTATATCACTTCCCTATGTTTATCAGTTATTGTTGCCTGTTGGTACGTTGGTTTATCGGTAGAAGTATAGACAGGGAACCCGCCAGTAGCTTTATAAATTAGGCTCTGAGCTAGTAGGAGAAACCCTCCCCAGCCCCCCCCCCCCCCCCCCACCCCCACCCTACCCACCCCCCGCCCCCACCCCCACCCAGGGGGAATTTTGGGTATGATTTTCTGAAAGAACATACAGTAAGTTTCAAAATGAGGCATGTGTGCCATCTGAGCGTTGGGGCTTTAGTGAGTTTTGGGGGAAAACGTTGCGTTTTCAGACGAAAATCGCCGAAATCTGGAATTATTTTTTAGAAAAAGAATGGAATATATTATAACCAATTTGAATTGATAGAATCTTTCTCGGAACGCATCTCTATGTGTTCCACCATATAATTTATGGATCCGATGCTTAAATATTGATATTTTGGGTAAAAATGTTAAAAAAATGAATAAAATCGCTGATTTCTGTAATACATTGGGGATATTTAACTAAAAAATAGAAAAATATCTAATACAATAGGAAAAAGAAATATTGTAACCTTTTTGGGCAGGGTAAGGTCCAGTGATCAAGTAGAAAAAAGTTCCAAACCGCATGATGTTTGGAAATACCTTAATTTTGGGGCGAAAAATGTGTATTTTTGTCAAAAATCGCCGGAATCTGGAATTATGTTTTGAAATTAGTTTGAACATAAACTTATCAAACTGAAGCAATAGATTATTGCACAGCATACATTTTCAAGTTTTTCCTGACACAATATATAACATATGTGCTCAAATATTGGCATTTTAGGGCAAAATATTGGAAAAAATGACAAAAATCACTGATTTCTGTAATCCATTGGGTTATTGGGTTAAAATCTAGAAACATATATAATACCGGTACAATAGAAAATAGACTGTAAGCTTGTAGGAGTAACCCTCACCCCAAGGGGAATTTTGTACACCCTATTTTTCTGAAAGCCCATTATGGCCGCTAGACGGATCTACATATTTTGTGACACAACGGGAAAAAAATCATTATTTCTATGCACTTTTAATTGTTTCCCAATACCTCAATGCATTACAGAAATCGGCGATTTTAGTCAGTTTTTCAACATTTTGCCCTAAAATATAAATACTTGAGCATATATATTATATCTGATACAATAAATGACTTGGATATGTATATTGTGCAACATTGTATTGCTTCAATTTGATAAGTTTATGTTCAAACTATTGTCAAAAGATAATTCCAGATTCCGTCGATTTTTGACGGAAATACACATTTATTCGCCTGAAAATTAAGGCAATATTTTAAGCATCATATGGTTCAGGAATTTTTTCTACTTAATTATTGGCCCTTTGTCTATCCAAAATGTTACAATATGTCTCTATTCTATTGTATTACATATTTTTTTCTAAATTTTAACCCAATACCCCAAATGGATTACAGATATCAGTGAGTTTTGTCATTTTTTCCAACATTTTGCCCTAAAATGCCAATATTTAGCACATATGTTATATATGGTGCCAGGAAAAACTTGAATATATATGCTGTACAACATTCTATTGCTTCAATTTGATCAGTTTATGTTGAAACTAATTTTAAAAAATAATTCCAGATTCAGGCGATTTTTGACAAAAATACACATTTTTCGCCCGAAAATTAAGGCATTTTCAAATATTATGCGGTTTGGAACTTTTTTCTATTTAATCACTTGACCTTTCCCTGCCCAAAAAGGTTACAATATTTCTTTTTTCTATTGTATTAGATATATTTCTAATTTTTAGTTAAATACCCTCAATGTATTACAGAAATCAGCGATTGTATTCAATTTTTCAACATTTTTACCCAAAATCTCAATATTTAAGTATCGGATCTATAAAGTATATATGAGTTCAGAGAAAGATTTCATCTATTCAAATTGGTTCTAACATATTCCATTCTATTTCTAAAAAATAATTCCAGATTTCGGCGATTTTCGTCTAAAAATGCAACGTTTTCCCCCAAAACTCACTAAAGCCCCAACGCTCAGATGGCACACATGTCTCATTTTGAAGCTTAATGTATGTTCTTTCAGAAAATCATACCCTACAAAATTCCCCCTGGTGTTGGGGGCGGGGGGTCTACAGCCAGCTCAAGAGCTTTGGAGAACCTGTCTGCACATGGGTTGATTTTCGAGACAAATGGCAGAAATCGGTGCAGAAGGTTATCACATGTGTTACTGTATATCATCCGAATTTTATCGAATTCTATTTGATGAATGTTATAACATTTTTTAAAAATGTACAGACGAAGAATTTAGCTTTGACTTGAATATACCAAAGTATGCGTATCGCGACAGGAATGTTATAACATTTTCTAAAAATGTATAGACGAAGAATTTAGCTTTGACTTGAATATATCAAAGTATGCGTATCGCGACAGGAATGAAGCGTTTCACTTTGATCAAGTTGACATTTTTTTTCTTGTTTCAATCTTTGTGATAAAAAACTCTTACATTGAAAGTTTGCAAGATTATATACTATGTGACGATACATCGTTATTATGAATTATTTTTTGAAAATGTAACGAATGAATGAAGAATGAAAGATGATGGAAAATCATGACCATGAGAATAAGTATTTATGATGAAACATCATCACCATTTAAGGTGATGTTTTTTTCAAAAGTTCCCTGACTGATTAGAGGCGACACTAAGGTACGTATGTGTGTGGTAATCAAGACATAACAATCGATCATGATCAAGTATGTTAGGCGATGGGGCAGGACCCACAGTATTCGAAATTGCTACCAACTCTGGTGACATATTCTACCACTTTTTGAAAAGATGGTTGGTTGGTTGGTTGAATGTTTTTTTTATGTTATTTCATCACTGTATACCTCCCGCCATGCCTTAAGAGAAGAACAATGTATGTAGATGACGTTTTTCCATGATATAGCAATTTGTAAAGTTTGGTCCTTTTTTTCCAAGCATTAATAGGTTAGCATTATAGCGTTTTCATCTAACTTTCGGATGTTCATTTTTGCATGTCATGTTTGTATGAATAGTTATTGCCTTTTAAAAGGTGCACAATTGTAAGCTTACACTTCATTTTCGCGTTATATAAAGAATAATTAAGTTTTTTTTAACACTGAATTTTGCGTTTACCCCCCAACTATTGACACACTTCTTTTTTGTGCATTTACTTAAGTCTTTTTGTTTTACTTTGTATGTGGGAAAACTGGCGTAATTACTCTATTGCGTTTGTGCTTCCGTGATGTATAATCAAATAGTGCCTAATAAAAAACGCTTTCCTGTCATAATAGTGATATAAAATGCACACTTTTGATTGCTTTTTTTATTATTACAAGTGAACTAATAATCAATAACTTATAACTTCACTGTTATTACCTATAATTCATCCGAATGATGTATTGGGAACAGTTATTAGTGTTTGTTTGAGATATTTAATTGGAATTGACATAGACAGTAAAGCGAAAGTACAATAGTTTTTAATATTTGCGGAAATGTTTGATTTTTAGCTGGTATGTTTAAAAAACAAGAGGGCCATGATGGCCATATAGCGCTCGCCTGAGTATTGGCACATTGTCGAACTCATCGCCCCACCAAAAAAAAATCAATAAATAAAAAGAAAATCAAACATTTAATTTTAAAAAAATCATTAAAAATTATTCAAAACAAGAGGCCCAAGAGAGCATTTGGACGCTCTTCTGGCTAACATGGCTCCTATAACATCAATGAAGCGAGTGACTGTAATTTATGTTTTTTGAAAGTGTTGGGCAAAATACAGCATTTTTAACTAAATCAACGGCCATAATTAAAAATTCTGGTAAAGTTTCGTAAAGATCAGATGAAAAATGAAGGCCCTATCGCATTAACGAGGCAAAATATAGCATTTTTAACGAAATCAAGGGCCATAACTCCATTGTTACTGGTCCGATCTGGCTGGTTTTCAATTTATCCGAGCTTTCATTGATATTTACAATCTGGCAAAGTTTGGTAAAGATCGGATGAAAAATGAAGGCCCTAGCGTCTTATCGAGGCAAAATATAGCATTCTTAACTAAATCAAGGGCTATAACTCCGCTGTTACAGGTCCACTATGGCTGGTTTTCGAACTTGTCCGAGGTTTCATTGATATTAATATTAAATTAAATTTTGGTAAAGCTAAAACGAAAAATGAAGGCCCTATCGTATAAACGAGGCAAAATATAGCATTTTTAACTAAATCAAGGGCCATAACTCCGTTGCTACTGGTCCGATCTGGCTGATTTTTTTAACTTATGCGAGTTTTGATTAATATTAACAATCTGGGAAAGTTTGTTAAAGATCGGATGAAAAATAAAGGCCCTAGCGTCTTAATGAATCAAAATATAGCATTTTTAACTAAATCAAGGGCCATAACTCCACTGTTACTGGTTCAATATGGCTTGTTTTCGAACTTGTCCGAGCTTTCATTGATATTAACACTCTATTGAAGTTTGGTAAAGATAAAACTAAAAATGAAGGCCCTATCATCTTAACGAGGCAAAATATAGCATTTTTAACAAAGTCGCCATAACTCCGCTGTTAGTTGTCTGAACTGGCTGGTTTTCAAAATCACCTGAGCTTTCATTGATATTAACAATCTGGTAAAGTTTGGTAAAGTTCAGATTAAAAATGAAGGCCCTATTGTCTTAACAGTACAAGATATAGCATTTTTAACTAAATCAAGGGCTATAACTCCGCTGTTACTGGTCCAATCTGGCTGGTTTGCGAACTTGCCCGAGCTTTCATTGATATTAACAATCTTGTAAAGTTTGGTAAAGGTCGGAAGAAAAATGAAGGCCCCATCGTCTTAACGAGGCAAAATATAGCATTTTTAACTAAATCAAGAGCCATAACTCCGCTGTTACTGGTCCGATCTGGCTGGTTTTCGAACTTGGCCGGTAGAGCTATAAAAAAAATTAAAGAAAATTAAAAAAAAATAATAAAGATAATCAAAAAAAAGTTTTTAAAAAAATTCAAAAAAAATCTGGTAAAGCGGATGAAAAATGAAGGCCCTATCGTCTGAAAAATATTGGCCCTGTCGTCTGAACGAGGCAAAATATAGCATTTTTAACTAAATCAAGGACATAACTCCGTTGTACTGGTCCGATCTGGTTGTTTTTCGAACTTGTCCGCGCTTTCATTGATATTTACAATCTGGTAAAGTTTGGTAAAGATCGGTTGAAAAATGAAGGCCCTATCGTCTTAACGAGGCAAAATATAGCATTTTTAACTAACTCAAGGGCCATTACTCCGTTGTTACTGGACCGATCTGGCTGGTTTTCGAACTTGTCCGAGCTTTTATTGATATTAACAATCTGGTAAAGTTTGGTAAAGTTCACGTGAAAAATGAAGGCCCTATCGTCTTAACGAGACAAAAATTAACGACGGACGGACAACGGACGAACGACAGACAACTCGCCATCCCATAAGCTCTGCTGGCCCTTGGCCATTAGAGCTAAAAACAAATGTAAACAAAAAACAAAAATAAATACGTTAAAAAAAAAAATCATAAAACCTGTGTAATTCTGGTTGAGATAGCTCAAGAAATGTGGCTTGTATTTGTGTATAACAACATGAAAAACTGTATTTTTGGCTAATTCAGGGGCTAATAACTCTAGTGTTACTGATCCGAACTTGCCCATTATTGAACTCCTCCGAAATCTTAAGGGCATATACAATATGTGCAAGTTTGGTTAAGATTGCTCAAGAAATTTGGCCTCTATCGTGTAAACAAGATGAAAAACTGCATTTTTGCTAATGCAGGAGCCATAACTCTGGTGTTACTGGTCCGATCTTGCCCGTTATCGAACTCTTCCGAGATCTTATGGTTATATACAGTCTGTGCAAGTGTGGTTAAGATTGCTCAAGGAATGTGGCCTATGTCATGTAAACAAGATGGAAACTGCAATTTTGGCTAATTCAGGGCCATAACTCTGGTGTTACTGATCCGAACTTGCCCATTATTGAAATCATTCGAGATCTTAAGGGCATATTACGACAATAAAACATGTTTCAAACTTTTTTTACATGATAACCTGTTTAAAATTACCTATTAAATGTGTTAATTTTACAATATGCAAACTTTAAAGCTGAAATTAAGGTTTTATTTCATACCCCAGCTAACCCCGTTTTTTCTTCTTGGAAAAGGATTGGGTATGGAAGTTAATACTCGGACCACGTAATGAAACAAACTGCAGCTTACTGACATCCACGCCGACACCGACGGACGAAATGCCATCGCATAAGCACTGCTGGTGCCTCGATTGGGAAACCATTACATGAATTGAATTGAATTGGATTTTATAGTCGCATCAACAGCTAAGGTCATATGGCGACTTTCCAGCTTCCATTGGTGGAGGAAGACCCCAGGTGCCCCTCCGGGCAATTTTCGTGCAAGGGCGGGCACCTGGGTAGAACCACCGACGCTCCGGCCAATTTTCGTGCAAGGGCGGGCACCTGGGTAGAACCACCGACGTTCAAGCCAGACCGTCGGTGGTTCTACTCAGGTGCCCGCCCTTGCACGAAAATTGCCCGGAGGGGCACCTGGGGTCTTCCTCCACCAATGGAAACTGGAAAGTCGCCATATGACCTTAGCTCTTGCAAGGGCGGGCACCTGGGTAGAACCACCGACGTTCCGCAAAGCCAGACCGTCGGTGGTTCTACCCAGGTGCCCGCCCTTGCACGAAAATTGCCCGGAGGGGCACCTGGGGTCTTCCTCCACCAATGGAAGCTGGAAAGTCGCCATATGACCTTAGCTGTTGGTGCGACTATAAAACCCAATTCAATTCAATTCATGTAATGGTTTCCCAATCGCGGAACGTCGGTGGTTCTACCCAGGTGCCCGCCCTTGCACGAAAATTGCCCGGAGGGGCACCTGGGGTCTTCCTCCACCAATGGAAGCTGGAAAGTCGCCATATGACCTTAGCTGTTGGTGCGACTATAAAATCCAATTCAATTCAATTCATGTAATGGTTTCCCAATCGAGGAAACATACTAGCTAAACATCGAAAATTTCTGCAAATATTGAAAATGATTCCTATATAAGATTTGCAGTATGCATTTCACGACTGAATTGACTGAGTTGGAGTACTTCACAATTCGGATAATGTGATAAAACGGCTTAATATATTTAGAAATGATGTCTCCTTTGCTCTCGCTGGTTAACTGGACTATTCTATGCACATAAAAAAAAAATAGGTGTAAAATTGTTTCAAACTTTTCAGATATAAAGGGAACAATTTCTGCCATATAAATATTCGTTCTGATATTATGTTCACATCAATAGTGTTGAATAATTGTCATGAAATATATGGTTGACATTGCTCATGCCTAACATATGCATTTGGTTTAAACATTCACTTGACCATATCCCATCAACTTTGGATCTGTTTTCAAAGATGGCGGACCAATAGTCCTTAAGGTGTAGCACACTCATTGCAACACAGGAAGTGTCGGCCTGGGGTCGCATAATGGCGGTCAATAAATAATTCTCATTTCTTTTTGTGAAAAAAGGCAGTTTCACTAATTTAAAGTGCTATTTTTGGTTTATATCACATTGTTGATCTTTTTTTACATTTTTCAAGCATTGTCATGTTAAAATTGTGAGTTTTTATATTTTTTTGCTTATATGGAAATGAGTGTATGAAAACAGTGTTTTGGCATCTCAGTGTTTATGTTTTTAAAGGGAGCATTCATTCATAAGAAATTCTTTCTTAGAAGATACATGACCCCCATTTTTCTGTGGATTTTTTGGCAGCATATGTGTCATTTGTGATGAGAGTGTAAGTTATTCATTTTTAATTTGGGCCTAGATATGAATGACAACATGGCATTTAAATTTTAATTCATACACAACTCAATGCAACAATCAATGGGCGTGTTACACCTTAACACCCCATAAATCACAATAACGAATGCTGCATATGAAATATAAAACTAGTTTATGCATTTGCGCGAACCATTTTTGTGTTAATACACGCTTTAAGGTAATACATTGCAGTTGGTAATACAACCTATGATTTGGAGATATATCTTAACATATATAGGTTAATTGCAGCGTTCTCCGTAGTTAATTCATAGTATGGAAATAACCTGGATTGGGACTGCTAGTAAACAACAACGCTATTGTTTCACATACAAGTGCAAGTTGAATGTCAGTTACCTAAAAAATAAAATGTATTGCCAATGACAGGGTATATAGTAACTGCAGACAATGATAAAGAATTGTATTGCCTTAAACTGGTCGTCATTGTTCTCAGTATGAGTATGTACCACCACATATTTTCATAAAATGCATAGTTATACCCTTTATTTTGTGGGTGAGACTACTAAATATGAGCATGTAAAGAAACAAAATTGAAGAGATCGAGGGTAAGGATACATAGGAATCCAGGTACATGTCCGACTTCTACTGACGAATAGATTCCTATGTTTCTGTAACGTGCCTGGAGAAGAAAAAAAATCTCCGATACACGGGATCGCCCGGTTTACGACCCCATCCGAGGAACGAGGGTAAGGAGAAATATCTTGCCCAAGAACACACCGACGAAACTCAGTGGGGCCGGTGCCAGTATTTTACAAAATGCTACCACCGATATCTGTATATAAATATCGAACTCTGATTTTAAAATAAACACTTTCAATTAAAATTGACATACTGGAAAATTGTTGTTTTTTGAACTCCAGGCATAAAATGAAGATATCAATCATCGTGGTTACCATGGCAAACAATGCACTATGTTATCCGATGAAAACACTTAAGAGCAATTTACTGATGCTAAATTTGCATTCCATAAATTTATGGACATATAAAGTGATTAATCTGTAATTGTGACATTACTTCTATTTCAGACGTAATAATCCAAATGAATAAACGCTGTCGCGTCACCATTAATCGATATATGCGTCCGTTAAACGGTCGATATACTCATTACGTGGTCCGAGTATTAACTTTCATACCCCATCCAACCCCTTCTGCAAGAAGCGAAAACGGGTTTGCTGGGGTTTGAAATAAAACCTTAATTTCGGCTTTAAAAGTTTGCAAAATTAAAACATAAAGTAGCTAATTTTAAACAGGTTATCGCATTTTTTTTCTCAGTAAAAAATGTTTTTAAACATGTTTTATTGTCGAAATATCCGTTATAAAGTCTGCTAATATCTGCTTTCCCATTGCTTGATGGAATTGAGGCGGGACCGTGTAATGATAACTCTTCTTTATACTGAGCAAAATAAATTAGCACATAAAATGCATGTCAATTTCATAGACGAGATACAACCTTGTATGTTCAGGTTCAGTGATAACATGACATAGATATGACCATTATTACAAAAAGTGGGATTAAAAAAACCCAGGAAAGACTGACTGGGAATCATCTTTAATTATTTTTTGGCATAATTGGCCATGGCTGATTTATGTATTTAATATGGCATTATAGTTAATAATGCATAAATAAAGTGATAGTTCAACATATGTTCATTAGGTTCCGGACAATCAGAAATATTGACGGTTGAACTAAACCTATAATTACTTATTCCGGACAATCGGACATGTTGGCAATTCAACATTTATTTCATCTTCCGGACAACGGAGGTATTGACAGATCAACTTCAACAGTTTTCATATTCCGGACAATCGGAAATATTGACAGTTGAACATACAACTACTTATTCCGGACAATCGGAAATACTGACAGTTCAACGTATAATTACTTATTTCGGACAATAAGACATTTTCGAACAATGCATCAATACGTATCAGTATTCAGGAAATCGGGAATATTTTCAAATAAATTGAACCGCCGCCCTGTAGAAAAACACAATCGGCATTTTGGCTGGTCATTGAATATTTTAGCCTCCGGAAAATCGGAAGGTCAAGAATAAGTATATTCCGGACAATCGGGAATATTTTAAAATCGGACAATCGGAAATATTGACAGTTGAACATACAACTACTTATTCCGGACAATCTGAAATATTGACAGTTCAACATATAATTACTTATTTCGGACAATAGGACATTTTCGGACAATGCATCAATACGTATATTCCGGACATCGGGAATATTTTCAAATAAATTGGACCTTATAAACACAATCGGCATTTTGGCTGGTCATTGAATATTTTAGCCTTCGGAAAATCGGAAGGTCAAGAATAAGTATATTCCGGACAATCGGGAATAACAAATTAGACGCCACTCTGTATGAAAACAATCGGCATATTGGCTGGTCATTGAATATATTATACTCCGGAAAATCTAAAGTATATTAGAAATTACCGAGATTAGAAATGTTTTACTTTAATTTATACTCCGGATATCGGAAGCATAATAATAAATTAATGTTTATTCCTCATGTAATCTATATCGTTTTCATTCAATGTTAGGCAGATACGTGCTGGCAATGCCACCGGGATTATAAATGTTTTACTTTAATATATACTCTGGATATAGGAACATACCACAATAGTTCGGGAGTAGAATCGTGATTAACAGGAAAAAACTTCAGAAAGCCGGGAAATCTGCGAGCCAATTGCCCTAACCCTAATTGAAACCTAGCGTTTTTATTTTTTTAGTGTTTTTGTTTTTGTTTTGCGCAGGAGGGAAGGTAGGAAGAATCTACGCTCAGACCAGAAAGGCATCGTCTAATACCCTGACTTTCTTTAGAATTTCCATCTGAAAACCTCTAGGGAAAATAGGAAAGCAGAGGAGACTCAATGTAATTGAGATTCGTGACGTTAAATGATATTTACAGAGATTAAATTCAACATCTGTATCTGCTCTTATAATATAATACAAATATAATAAATTGTAATTAGTACAAGCGTGTTATAATACCCATTTATTGGTAAGTATTGTTAATAGTTTCCCTAATAGATAGAGTACATCTTGGACTAAATCCATTAATCCCATCGAACCATTTACATCTTCGGGATACCAAGCCTTTCGCGGACAACCCCCTACTGGTATGTATGGGAGTTATGTATCGGAGAACATGTAATTTATCTCTCCAGATAATACTGCAGATTTCCTCTTTATCCTAAAACACCGGGTTCCGTAAATTGAGAGAACTTCATCTGCGGTTACTTGTCACGCGACGTTAGATCATGAAGTTTGTTAAATTCCATTGTCGCATCTAAAATATCTACATAAGCAATGTAATGAGGTATAATTTCAATTGTTTTTTGTTTTGATGTAACGATAGCGTATTCACGGTCGTTGCATTCAGAGCAATTCCTCCCTAATATCAGCCATGACAATGTTGTTGTTGTTGTTTTTGTTTGTTGTTTTTTTGTGTTTTTTTGTATAAGCCTGATATTTATCTATCTATCTCTCTATACTGCTGCACACCCTCACGGGTAAGTTCGAGCAGGTTGCGCACCTGTGTCTTTGTTCTTCCTGACTAGTTCAAGTGACTTCCTGAATTCTTCTAGACTGTCTTCATCATGTTCATATGGCCTGTAATAAGCACCTATATGAAGAGGCTGGGCTCCAACAATTATATGGCCTGTAATAAGCACCTATATGAAGAGGCTGGGCTCCAACAATCATATGGCCTGTAATAAGCACCTATATGACGAGGCTGGGCTCCAACAATCATGTGGCCTGTAATAAGCACCTATATGAAGAGGCTGGGCTCCAACAATCATGTGGCCTGTAATAAGCACCTATATGAAGAGGCTGGGCTCCAACAATCATGTGGCCTGTAATAAGCACCTATATGAAGAGGCTGGGCTCCAACAATCATGTGGCCTGTAATAAGCACCTATATGAAGAGGCTGGGCTCCAACAATCATGTGGCCTGTAATAAGCACCTATATGAAGAGGCTGGGCTCCAACAATCATGTGGCCTGTAATAAGCACCTATATGAAGAGGCTGGGCTCCAACAATTATATGGCCTGTAATAAGCACCTATATGAAGAGGCTGGGCTCCAACAATCATGTGGCCTGTAATAAGCACCTATATGAAGAGGCTGGGCTCCAACAATCATGTGGCCTGTAATAAGCACCTATATGAAGAGGCTGGGCTCCAACAATTATATGGCCTGTAATAAGCACCTATATGAAGAGGCTGGGCTCCAACAATTTCATCATGTTCATGTGGCCTGTAATAAGCACCTATATGAAGAGGCTGTGCTCCAACAATGGCCTGCAATAAGCACCTATATGAAGAGTCTGGGCTCCAACAATGGCCTGCAATAAGCACCTATATGAAGAGTCTGGGCTCCAACAATGGCCTGCAATAAGCACCTATATGAAGAGTCTGGGCTCCAACAATGGCCTGCAATAAGCACCTATATGAAGAGTCTGGGCTCCAACAATGGCCTGCAATAAGCACCTATATGAAGAGGCTGGGCTCCAACAATGGCCTGCAATAAGCACCTATATGAAGAGGCTGGGCTCCAACAATGGCCTGCAATAAGCACCTATATGAAGAGGCTGGGCTCCAACAATGGCCTGTAATAAGCACCTATATGAAGAGTCTGGGCTCAAACAATGGCCTGCAATAAGCACCTATATGAAGAGTCTGGGCTCCAACAATGGCCTGCAATAAGCACCTATATGAAGAGTCTGGGCTCCAACAATGGCCTGCAATAAGCACCTATATGAAGAGGCTGGGCTCCAACAATGGCCTGCAATAAGCACCTATATGAAGAGGCTGGGCTCCAACAATGGCCTGCAATAAGCACCTATATGAAGAGGCTGGGCTCCAACAATGGCCTGCAATAAGCACCTATATGAAGAGGCTGGGCTCCAACAATGGCCTGTAATAAGCACCTATATGAAGAGGCTGGGCTCCAACAATGGCCTGTAATAAGCACCTATATGAAGAGGCTGGGCTCCAACAATGGCCTGCAATAAGCACCTATATGAAGAGGCTGGGCTCCAACAATTTCAATCTTTATCCAAGTCATTTCACAGTTTGTTGTGAATTTCGGTTGGCGATATACTTAGAGCTTGACTGTCGTGGTGCTGAAATTATACAGAAGACAGCAGCAGCACAACAAATAGCAGTTTGAAACAATATAAAGGGTAATGGAGGCTGGGTGTTGAAACATTGTTTGTAGAAATCTGAATTTTATTAAAATCAATTGTATCAATGTAAAACAATTTACCTGCAATAAAATCCAAAACCAGGATTAGATAACTCTAGACAACTGTTTAACTTGATGTTTAGGTATTTGGAAGATTTAGCTGCCCTTTTTTTGTAATACTTATAATTATTTGTCATTTGATGACTACATAATTAAACTTAATAATGCTACAAAGTCATTTGTAAACAAAGTCGGTGATAAAAATAAAGCATATGTGATGGGAACATACTTTTATAGGTTATCGAAAATCGTTCTCATTTCAATGAAAAGGGAGGTAATTTTAAAACTACGAAATTTGGAATATATTAGTTGGGGAATAACAGTCGTTTGTGAACATTTTTCAGCGGTCTTTAAGCAATGACAGAATGGACAATTCGTGTCAATGCCAAACATTAAATTAGTTCGAAGCAATATATTTGTAAAATGACATTACTTGTTGTTTATATCGGGAATTAATTCTGATACTTCGCTTATAGGAAATAATAAAATAACATACTTTCTGGAAAATCACATCCTTGTCTAGCATTTATAATATCTTCAAACAATTATATCAATGTCCATATGTTTAATATTTTAATCTATGCCCCTAAAAAGTCGTGCTAAACTTTTTTGTTTGTTCAGTATATATGTCGCAGATTTGTGATTACGCCGACAAGCATAAAATACGCACAAGGAAGTTTTTATGCAAGCTGCCGAGAGAAAAAGGCATATATCTGGTAGGAACTGGAAACAAAAAAATAACATAATAATAGATCAACTCACGGGTGTTAATACAATATTGAAAAACAAATGTTGCCACGGAGACATAAACACGCCGAGACCGTTTGTCTTACACATTCTTCCCGATTTTTACCATCAGGTTTTACCATTCATTTTGAATCAAGGTTATCGACCTCTCTACTCTTGACATGCCTTACATTTTGATTACAATTCACTGTTGTAACACGACGTGCTAGAAGTACACATCAGCACAGAGATATAATTGTTCACATGTGCGTTAGAGAGTGCATGACAACACAAATAAACTGTTCACTGCTACAATGTGTAATTATAAGATTGCTTTATCAAAGTGAAAAATGTAAAGGAACTGTTCATTGCTCCCTTACCATGTGCAAATATAAAAACCATATAAGAGTCGCTGCCGTTCCCGCAGCGAATTAAACACTCGGCGTAATGTTAATAGCGCACACAATATATACTGAAAGGAAAAAGAAACGCGACACGGGTATTTCCCTTATCATTTGTATATACTGCACACTTAATTCCATATATAGTCCAAGGAAATCCCAAGATGCTTTGTAAAAAAAAAGTTGCAGTTAGTTAGAGAAAAGAACACAACTCTGATGTTGTAGACGTTTTAATCACAGTAGACGTTGTAACAAGAAATTCATAAATGTAGAAGTTCCTCTTTGAAAAATGTGCCAGTTCAGTACTGTATTTAACTTGTATTTAACGTAAAGAGTTTGTAAACTTTTGCATCCTACGCGTACTCTGTCAGTAATGAAACTTTGCAGGAATACTATTTGCTGTGTAACGTGCGTGTTGTTTTAGTCTTTTTTCCGAAAGGAAAGATCTTACGTAGCCATGTACGATTAACAGCAGCATATTGTACATACAATATATAGCGGAAATTCCCCTGTCCCGTTTCTTTTTCCTTTCAGTATACTTGAGAACATAAAACGACAATATGAGACGAAAAAAATGAAAACAAAACACAATTTACAATACCCATTACACTGAACTTTACAGAAAAGCATTACTGGCTATTTAATGGAAAACAGGTTTAAAAAAGAGCATAAGCGATCACAACTTTTATCGCATAACTTCCGGTTTAGAAATGAAATAAAGCCATGGCCATGAATGCCATACACTAGACTAGTGTGATATATATGCAAATGTAGGTCGAATCATCGCTCGGTCATTTCCGTCCAGTTCTGTGTGTAATACATTTACGAAACTGGTAATTACGACGCGTGTGAGTGTGCGTGTGTGCATGCGTTTATGCGTGCGTGCGTGCGTTTAATATTATTTAAGCAATTTTATATTCAAAACCAGGTATGACGGCTTTTAAATGTCCTAATTTAAGACAGGACATTTTATTTAATTCACGATTTTATTTTTAAACATCTAGCCACGTGTCAAGAACTATGACACACATCTAGCTTTTAATCATGTAAGCACTGTGTTTAAATATTCCGTTTATGTATTATATAAAAGTCGGCCATATCTTACGAAAGTCTATATGTACCGTTTGAGTTATTACTTGATTTTCGTCTTATGTCTTTGGACGTATCATCTTCTGCTGATTTTACTCCATACCACAGACCTAATAACATGTCTGTGTCCATACTAACATAAATATCCAATTATTTAAAATAAAAAATATGTATATATTTAAAAAAAAAAAGCGGATTGCTTTGATAAAGCGCCCGCCTCTCATACAGAAGGTCGTGGGTTTTATTTCCGTCCAAATCACATCCTAGAATTCATAAAAGAGATACTTGAATTTCCCTAGTTGAAACGTTCAGCATAGGAAGACTATGGCTGGTCAGCCTGATTTAGGTTATATTTTACCATGGTATGAGATACCGACGTGTTATTTCAGCATGACAGCACTGTAATGTTGAGCACTGGGCTCACTGCTATCGTGATATGACTGTAATAGCTTTAAAGCTAACGACTCTATACTTTACTGAAACTGTTTTAAAGCTCCAGACTCTATACTTTAAATGACACTGGCACGTGAATATGAATGAGTCACGAGTGAAGTAGTTTCAGTCCAAAAAATCAGTATATAAGTAATTAATGCGTAAACTAAATAAACTACATTATGTCCTGCCTTGGTAGCATCGATAAATACGGCTTCGACTATATTAGATATAAAACATAGTTGACGAAGCGGGACTTTGCTTTTTAATACCTAAAGATTACCACTACACCACCGATATGTGTTGTTAATGTGTAGCATTTCTAACACTAAATATGAATAATAAATACCTAGCACACACGTGATCACCAACTTACCTAGTACTAAATAAAAAAATATCGAACTTTTTGTTTCAAATTGATAAAATATAGTTTTAAATCGCTCGCTATATACTTATTCATCTTGAGGTGCGTTCCAATATGTGAATTCATATAAATGATACTTATTACAACAAAAAGTGGGATTACATAAAAAGCATAGAAAAGCCTGGCTGAGAATCATCATAAATTATGAGATATTTTTGGCATAATTGGCCATCGTTGATTTTATGTTTTTAATATGGCATTGTAATTATTAATGTATAGATAAAGTGATAGTTCAACGTATGTTCATTATGTTCTGGACAATCAGAAATATTGACAGTTGAACATATAATTACTTATTCCGGACAATCGGACATATTGGCAATTCAACATTTATTTCATCTTCCGGGCAATTGGAGGTATTGACATATCAACTTCAATAGTTTCATATTCCGGACAAACGAACATATTGACAGTTGAACATACAACTACTTATACCGGACAATCGGAAATATTGACAGTTTAACGTATAATTACTTATTTCGGACAATAGGAACTTTTTCGGACAATGCATCAATAGGTATATTCCGCACAATCGGGAATCTTTTTTAATAAATTGGACCGCCGCCCTGTATAAACACAATCGGCATATTGGCTGGTCATTGAATAGTTTAGCCTCCGGTAAATCGGAAGGTCAATAATAAGTATATTCCGGACAATCGGGAATATTTTAAAATAAATGTGACCTCCGCCCTGTATGAAAACAATCGGCATATTGGCTGGTCATTGAATATATTAGACTCCGGAAAATCGGAAGTATATTAGAAATTACCGAGATTAGAAATGTTTTACTTTACTTTATACTCCGGATATCGGAAGCATAATAATAAATTAATGTTTATTCATCATGTAATATATATCGTTTGCACATCTGATTTTGAATATTGACTAAAGTAGCTTCTTATACTTCGGTATATATTACCAAGTTAACATACATTCTAGCGGCATAGAATGGCAGTGCACATAGTCAAAATGGCCATCTCGTTGCTTCCATCAGTGTTGTCTTTACTTGAACTGAAGTAACTTCAAGTACTTGTCGGCGGCTCGGCATGATATTGACTTATCAATTCAGCTCCGAAAAGGGGCAATCTTTCGAACCATAATTGTGTATAATTGATAATTGGAATGACAAGAAGAACACGTTCACGGTAGTGATGGCGTAATTTTACACAGATTTATTTACCCTGTATATAAATATTCGCCGTGTTGTCATCAATAACGACTGCCTTCAATAGGCAGCATTCATTCAAGCCGACCTTCTAAGTGGTAATTATTCCAATTAACTGTCTATATCTGAACATCGTGTCGTTTAGCGATGAAGTAAATGTTTGCTATAATCTGAACAGTTGGTTGTGGATAGTGCGGCGGCCGGCGGCGGCCATTTAACATCACCATCACGTGCAATGTGCACGGTGCATTGTTAAATCTATAAACATCGTGTTTTTGTTTGAAGTACAAAACCAAATAAAGGCACTGTCGTGATTGTATTAATGTTTGAAATATGAAATTTGTATGAAATCTTGTTTGTAGAAATCTGAAATTTATTAAAAACAATTGAATCATATGTAAACTCCTTCTTACCTGCAATAAAATCCAAAAACAGGATTAGATAACTCTCTAGACAACAGTTTAACTTGATGTTTAGATATTGGGAAGATTTTGCTCCTTTCTTTGTAATAATTATAATTATTTGTCATTCAATGACTTCATAATTAAACTTAACATAGCCAGTTCTTAAGAAGTCCCTTTAGCTCAATAGTTAGAATAAATCAGAAGTTAGAAGGTACTGTGTTCGGGTCCCTCAGAAAAGTTTGTTATAGCGCTGCCTGTATAATAATAATAATTAATAATAATAATAATAATAATAATAATAATAATAATAATAATAATTAAGGAATAATTAATAATAACTTTATTTCAAGAAGGTAACACATTTACAAAAAAACAACACAAGTCTTGTTTACAATATGGCCATCTATAAAACTACACAATGTTATAATAAATGCATATAGTGAAAGATAAAACAGTACATGCATCATTATATAACTTCAAACAGACAGACACACTTATTATACTTGTAATGTAAGGTTACAAAATACAATGGAGTTTCATTCTTTCATTAAAAGAAAGGATTTGTATTTAATCGTAAATGTAATTAAAGAATGTGAAGCTCTTATGTCAACGGGGATCATGTTCCAAACTACCATTCCCGAATATTCAAAAGTACGTTTAAGAATATTTGTTCTAGGTTTTAAATGAGCTATATCCTGCCTAGCAGCAGATCTTAAGTTATAATTTGAATTTGAAGAGAAGGTTATTAAATTGGTTATGTAATCCGGAGTTAAATTGTTAAATGATTTATAAATCGTAACTCCTGTGTGATAATCACATCTACGTTGAAAGGTAAGCCACTGGAGTTCCTTAAACGTTAGTTTAGACGGTGTTTTTATATGTTTCGCGAGAATGATTCATGCGGCCCTCTTCTGCATTTTAAGTATTCTATTAACAGAGAATTTATTTGTTTGGCCCCATGTTATACAACCACAAACAAAAGTAGACATAGTGTAAGAGTTATAGAAAAGTTTCTTCATTTCATTGGTTAGGTAATAAGAAATCCTTTAAAGGGACACACGGCAATCTTGAATTATTTGAAATGAGTGTCTCGATTTATATATCCAGTATCAGTTTTACTTTTATCCTAGTTACATTTAAATAAATCAAATTTTAAGTATTCACTATTTCTTCTTATTAGGTTATAAGTTTTAATATATTACTGGTGCAATAATATCAAAAATTAATAATATGCAAAAACAAATGGCTGAATATAATTCTTATAATTAACATTAATGACAGAACAAATGCAATTTATATAGAAAAACTAACGGGACGCCGTTAGTTTTTAAAAAAGCAAGATTGCCATGTGTCCCTTTAAAGTAGGTTAATTTTTTACACAAGTTTATTGCATGTTTTAGATATATGAATTTTCCACGATTATGATTCATCAAAGTATATGCCTAGTAACTTTTGTACTTTTACATTTTGAATAGCTGTGTTATTTATTTTAAGCAACTATTCTGCAGTTTGCTAAATGTTTGTTTGAACCAAGTATCATACACGCTGACTTTATGGGATTAATAACCATATTATTTATCGTACACCACTTATTAACATTTAAATATGCTTGCAATTTGATTTGAATACACGATACTGATTTCCCAAATGCATACAGTGTTGTATCATCTTCATACATATCTACATTGGTTCGTTCAGTATACAAGGGAATGTCATAAGAGTAGCGGACCTAATATCGAACCTTGAGGTACTCCAGAAATAACAGGAAGAGCATTTGAAATTGAATTGCCGATCTTATCTACTTGGCCTCTGTTTGAAAGATAAGACAAATAATTTAATTGATGTTTCTGAAAAATGATACAGTTTTAATTTTAACTAAACGATTTCGTATACAGGTACGATGTAAAAAGGTAAGATGTGCACTACTGTATAAAGGTACGATGTGTACTACTCTATGTCTATAAAGTAAAGTATACTGACGCGAAAAAGAAACGCAACTCGGGAATTTCCGCTATATATTGTATATACTGCACCCTTAATTCCACAGAATATTCCAAAGAAATCCCAAGATGTCTTTAAAAAAAAAAGTTGCAACTAATTAGAGAAAGGACACAACTGTGATGTTGTAGACGTTTTAATCACACTACACCTTGTAACAAGAAATTCATAAATGTTGAAGTTCCACTTTGAAAAAATGAGCCAGTTCAGTACTGTATTTAACGTAAAAATTTTGCAACATTTTGCATCCTAAGTTTGCTTACATGCTTGAGCCAAACGCGTAGTCTATCAATAATGAAACCTTGAAGGAATACTATTTGCTGTATGTGTTGTTTTAGTATTGTTTCCGAAAGGAAATATCTTACGTAGCCATGATCATTCGATTTCTACATACAATATATAGCGGAAATTTCCGAGTTGCGTTTCTTTTGCGTTTCAGTATATGTCCTGTGTTAAATTTGATCCTCTAAATACTCGAATGCGCCATGACCTGGTGAACATGGAGTTACAAATAAAGACACGCCTTTTGCAACCCTAAAGGTAACACCTTCACTAAAGGAAAGGTAACAAACTGCACTAAAGGTAACACTTGTGGGACTAAGGTAATAACCTACACTATAGGTAACAAAAAAGTCTGCAATGAAGCTAACAACTACTGCGCTAAAGGTAACATGATTTTTGACCTGCACAAAAAGTAACACCCCTATGCCCTAAAGGTAACAACACATTTTTGATACGTGTTTTCAGATTGGAAACTCGGCCATATATTTTTGCGTGAAGAATAAGCCGCAAATTAACATCTTGATAACGCATCTAATGTGTCTCAATAGAAATAGACTATCCCACTGTCTGAAACTTACCTGAAACTTGTCTCTTACCATTGTTTATCATTATCACTCCCAAGGCACGGTATATTGGTACTATAGCGACGGAAAAATAATGTTTACTAGAATATAAGAATTGATTTTCATTTTTTTCGGCGTTTATTGCGTTTTAAACCGCAGAAAAACTGCAAAAATGCGAATCAAGCTTTAATTTATTAAAGGGACACATGGCAATCTTGAGTTTTATTCAAACATTAAAATTTGCTCCTCGATTTAGTTTTTCTGCATCATTTTTACTTTAAAACTGCTTGCATATAATTCAGTAAAAAATTGAGATTTCAATTGTCTTCGTTATTTTACCAGTTTTTTAAATATAGTATTGGTGCAATATTATAAAAAGTTAGTAATATGTAAAAACAATTTGCTTTGAACTATTCTAACAATTAATATTAATGATTGAACAAATGCAAGTTTAGAAAAAGCCGTGAGTTTTTAAAAAATCAAGATTGCCGTGTGTCCCTTTAAAATACTCGCCTATACTAATTTAATTCGTATGCCATATGTAGTAAATACGCTGAACCGGGGACTACGGCTAATTTAACGCCAATCTCTACCCAGAGTTGTCGTTCCTTGCATACACGTACAATGTTATGGATCCTCTGGGAGAAATCATAGGTGCCAGGTTGCAATCAAGAAAAGCTCTGTAAATTAGTTTGACCAAAGACACAAGCTATCCGAAAAACTACTTGAGAAGTTCTGAAAAGCCTCCTCCAAAAAGTCGAAAATTTTGTCAACAAACTATATTATATACAAGGTATGACAGCGGCCATTTTAGCCGGGGCGGAATTGCGGAATAATCCCATAATTCAAAGACTGTTTACCCTCATATCTGCATTCGTAACTGTCATTGCAGGGAATCAGTGGTACCTATACAAATCAACGTTACGTTGTAGAATCTGGTACCAATACATTATTACGCAATTCCGCCCCGGCTAAAATGGCCGCTATCATACCTTGTATATATATAATATAGTTTGTTGACACAATTTTCGAGGCTTTTCAGAACTTCTCAAGTAGTTTTTCGGATAGCTTGTGTCTTTGGTCAAACTAATTTACAGAGCTTTTCTTGATAGCAACTTGGCACCTATGGGAGAATTGGTTTAAATTTCTACGGCCATATTTTGTTTCATGAACACGGTTATGTTTCTTTAAATCGAAGTCAATACACAACAATATATATTTACAATTCACACAATGCAATATCTGTGAAAAGCGGGAATAAGATTTATTTCATGACATAGAAAACTTTGATAACAGGTAAATTAATCCACAGGTACATGTATTTATCAATTATCTGGCAATAGCTGTTCAGCTATACAATTCAGATTTACTTCATTTCCCCGTGCACGCAGTGGTAAAAGTAGTATCTACGTCATGCAAATAATACTTATTTTTACATACAACTTAGTAGCGGTTTTAAATATATGTTTCTCTCCGGGACTATCAGGAAATGTTCATATGATGTTTAAGAGTTAAATTTGTTAAATGATAATACTACAAAAAAGGGTGGCCATTCATTTTTAATGCATATGTTTTTTTTTGTAAAACGGAAACAGAAACATAACCAGTTGCGGTGAAGATACATTGCTTAGAAAGTTTTGTTTTAAAAGGACTGGAAGCAATCGTGAACTGGCGTGTTGGTAAATCCAAATACAATTAAAACAATTATTATGTGTTTCAAAATTATATTAAATCTACAAATACAGACGTTCCGGTATATTTATGAAAATGTCTGTAAACATGGTCACGTTGGCTATAGACTTTGTTCAGTAGTTTTTGTTCTGTAAATCAAAAATTATAATTCATATGATCATTTCAAGCTACGAAAAATGAATTTTG